>CAUYLG010036361.1:0-29112 GCA_963573385.1 Cacajao melanocephalus
TTCCAGTTCTGTGAAGAAGGTCATTGGTAGCTTGATAGGGATAGAATTCCACTTATCTTAACTAAATTGTTTCTATAATGAAACTTAGAAAACTCTTCAATTTAACTCAATATAGAAAGGTGCAAAATTTGTACTGTGAAATAAGATATTTTTGAAGGAAATTAAAGAAGATGACTAAAATTTTAAATTGCCATATTCATAATGTGAAAAGTGTAACGTTGTTAATATGGAAATATTTCTCAAATTGATCTACAGATTAAATGCAATCTCTTTCATAATCTCAGCTGGTGTATATTCTGAAATTGGCAAGCTTTTGTTAAAATGTATGTTAAAATTCAAAATAGCTAAAGCAATCTTGCAAAAAGAAGAACAAAATTGAAAGACTCCTGTTTCAAAATTTTGAAACTTTATACAAAGCTCTAGTCATCAAGAGAGTGTGGTAGTAGCATAAAGACAGATCTATGGATTGAAAAAATATAATTGAGAGTTAAAAAAAAACCTATACATTGATGGTCAACTGATTTCTGATAAGGGTGGAAAGACTATTCAACAGGGGAAAGATTATTGTCTTTAATAAGTAGTGCTAAATCAGTGGGCACTCATATGCAAAAAGAAAAATGTTCATACTATAAATAAAAGTTAACTCAAACCTTTTTGAGTTAACACTATAAATAAAAGTTAACTCAAATACATAAATGTAAAAGCTAAAAGTATGAAATGCTTAGAAGAAAATATAGGAATAAATCTTCATAATCCTGATTATCCTACATAGATATGACACCAAAAGCGCAAACATCAAAAGAAAAAAATGAGTAAATTTGATGTATCAAAATTGATAACTTTTATGTCATATTTACTTACTTATTTTTCAACTTTTCTTTTAGAATCAGGGGGCATATGTGCAGGTTTATTACACAGGTATATTGCATGATGCTGAGGTTTGAACTATGAGTGAAGCTGTCACCCAGGTGGTTAGCATAGTACACAATAGGTGGTTTGTTTTGGCACTTATCCTCGTCCCTCCCTGATACCTCTTGTATTCTCCACTGTCTATTGTTCCCATTTTTATGTCATGTGTACTCACTTATAAGTGAAAAAAACACAATATTTATTTTTCAGTTTCTGTGTTAGTTCACTTAGGATAATAGTTACCAGTTGCAAAAGACATGATTTTATTCTTTTTCAAGGCTGCATAGTATTCCATAGCATTTCGTGGTGTACATGTACCACATTTTCCTTATCCAATACACCACTGATGAACACCTGGGTTCATTCCATGTCTTTGCTATTGTGAATAGTGCAGCAAGGAGCTTATGACTACATGTATCTTTTTGGTAGGACAGTTTATTTTCCTTTGGGTATACACCCTGTAATGGGATTGCATAGTCAAATGGTGGGTTCAACTGACAGTTCTTCGAGAAATCTCCAAAATGCTTCCCATAATTGCTGATACAGTTTGCCTGTGTCCCAGTGCAAAATATCATCTTGAATTGTAATCCCCATAAGTCTCATGTGTCAAGGGGGAGACCAGGTGGAGGTAATTGAATCATGGGAGTGGTGTCCCCCATGCTGTTCTTGTGATAATGAGTGAATTCTCACAATATCTGATGGTATTATAAGTTTGTGGAAGTGCCTTCTGCATTTATTCTCCTTCCTGCTGCCTTATAAAGATGGTGCCCTGCTTCCGCTTTGCCTTCTTCCATAATTGCAAGTTTCCTGAGGCCTTCTCAGCCATACAGAACAGTGATTCAATTAAACCTTTCCCCTTTATAAATTACTCAGTCTCAGGCAGTTCTTTATATCAGTGTGAGAACAAACTAATACAGTAAATTGGTACTGGTAGAGTGGTGGTACTTCTATAAAGATACAATGAAAATGTAGAAATGACTTTGGAACTGGGTAACAGGCAGAGGTTAGAACAGTTTAGAGGGTTCAGAAGAAGAAAGAAAGGTGTGAGAAAGTTTAGAACTTTCTAAAGACTTGTTGAATGGTTTTAGCCAAAATGCTGATAGTGATAAGGACAATGAAGTCCAGGCAGAGGTGGTCTCAGATGGAGATAAAAAACTTGCAAACTGGAATAAAGGTGATTCTTGCTATGCTTTAGCAAAGAGGCTGGTGGCATTTTGCCCTTGCTCTGGATCTGTGGAATGTTGAACTTGAGAGAGGTGATTTAGAGTATCTGGCAGAAGATATTTCTAGACAACAAAGTGTTCAAGATGTGACTTGGGTGCTCTTAAAAGCATTCAATTTTATGCGTTTACAAACAAATGATTTGGAATTGGAATTCATGTTTAAAAGAAAAGTAGAGCATAAAAGTTTGAAAAATTTGCAGCTTGATGTTGTGGTAGAAAAGAAAAACCCACTGTGTTAGTCTGTCCTCCTGATGCTATAAGGACATACCTGAGACTGCACAATTTATTTTTAAAAAATGGTTCGATTCACTCACAGTTCTACACAGCTTACAAGGAAATTTACAATCATAGCAAAGGGAAAGGAAATACATCCTTTTTCACATAGGGTCAGGAGAGAGAAGTGCAGAGCAAAGGGGTAAAATCCCCTTATAAAACCATCAGTTATTTTAAGAGCTCATTATCATGAAAATAGCTTGGGGGCACTGCCCCATAATTTAATCAGCTCCCATGAGGTCCCTCCCCTAAGATGTGGGGATTACAATTCTGATTACAATTTAAGATGATTTTTGGGTAGAGACCCAGTCAAACCATATCATTCTGCCCCTGGCCTCTCCCAAATCTTATGTCCTTACATTTCAAAATACAGTAATTCCCTTCCAACAGTCCCCCAAAGACTGCCAGATACCCTAAATCCTCTCTCTCATGTTCAAAGTTCCACAGATCTCTAGGGCATGGTCAAAAAGTCACCAGTTCTCTTTGCTAAAGCATAGCAAGAGTCACATTTACTCCAGTTCCCAAGAAGTTTCTCATCTCCATCTAAGACCACCTCATCCTGGACTTTATTGTCCATATTACTATCAGCATTTTGGTTAAAGCCATTCAACAAGTCTCTAGGAAGTTCCAAACTTTCCCACATCCTCCTGTCTTCTTCTGAGTCCTTGAAACTGTACCAGATTCTGCCTGTTACCCAATTCCAAAGTCACTTCCACATTTTGGGGTGTCCTTACAGCAGCATCCCACCTGCTGTGACACCAATTTACTGTATCAGTTTATAGTCTTTCTCATATGACTATAAAGCCATATGTGACTCTGGGTAATTTATAAAGAAAATAGGTTTAATTGACTCACAGTTCTGCATGGCTGGGGAGGCATCAGGAAACTTGCAATTATGGCAGAAGGGAAAGTGAACATGTCTTTCTTCACATTTCGGCAGGAGAGAGAAGTGCAGAGTGAAAGGGGGAAAAGTCCCTTATAAAACCATCAGAACTTGTGAGAACTTACTCACTACCATGAGAAGAGTATGGGGGAACTGCCCCCATCATCTAATCACCTTTCATGAGGTTGTTCCTTCCACATGTGGGATTACAATTCTGATTACAATTCAAGATGAGAGTTTAGGTGGGGAAACAGCCAAACTATGTCACCACTTTTCTGAAAAGAAATGTAAGCCTGCTGCAGAAATTTGCATAAGAAATGAGAAGCCAAATGTTAATCACCCAGACAATGCAGAAAATGTCTCCAGGATATGTCAGAGGTATTCACAGCAGCCCCTGCCATCATAGGTTCAGAGGTCTATGAGAAAAAATTGGTGTTGTGACCAGGCCCAGGGCTTTGCTGCTTTGTTCAGTCTTAGACTTGGTGCCCTGAATCCCAGTTGTGGCTAAAAGGGGCCAATGTGCAGCTCAGCCCATTTCTTCAGAGGGTGCAAGCGCCAAGCCTTGGTGGCTTACCCGTGATGTTGGGCTTACAGGTATATAGAAGTCAAGAATTGAGATTGGGAACTTCTGCCTAGATTTTAGAGGATGTATGGAAACACCTGGATGCCCAGGCAGACATTTGCTGCAGGGGTGCGCCCACAGGGAGAACATCTGTTAGGATAGTGTGGAAGGGAGATGGGAGTCAGAACTCCTACATAATGTTCCCAATGGGGCACTGCCTAGTAAAGCCATGAGAAGAGGGGTATGGTCCTCCAGAACCCAGAACAGTAGATCCACCAACAGCTTGAACCCTATGCCTGGAAAATCCATATACACTCAATGCCAGCCCATGAAATCAGCCAAGAGGTCCTGTACCCTGCAAAGTCACAAGGGCAAAGCTTTCCAAGGCCATGAAATCCCACCTCTTGAATCAGCATGACTTGGATGTGATACTTGGAGTCAAAGGAGATCATTTTGCAGCTTTAAGATTTGACTGTGCCACTGGATTTCAAACTTGCATGGGGGCTGTGGGCCCTTCATTTTGGCCAATTTATCCCATTTAGAATGGTTATATTTACTCAATCCTGTACCCCCATTGTATTTAGGAAGGGACTAATTTGCTTTTGATTTTATTGGCTTATAGACAGAAGGGACTTGCTTTTTCTCAGATGAGACTTAGGGTTACCCTCATGATGCAATCACTCCCATCATGCCTCACCTCCAATACTGGGATTTACAATTCAATGTGAGAGTCTGGCAGGGACAAATATTCAAAACTATATATCACCCCTTTGCTAGGGGATGTGATTGCACAGAATGTTGTCTAGAGTCTTTTGGTTTTGCTTCTATAGCCCTGTCTACATTAGTCAGCTGGTTTTATATTGGAATGTACAGTTTGACCCACAGGGTACTAGATGGTACTTATGGGTAAGAGCTGACTGTGGCCAAGGTAGATGGGCACATATTTGATCTCATGTTCAATTGTAATTTCCAGTATTGGAGATGGTGCCTGGTGGGAGTGACAGGATCATGAGGAAAGTTTCTCATGGATGATTCAATACCATTTCCTTGGTACTGTCCTTGTGATATTGAGTGAGGCATTGTGAGATCTTGTCATTTAAAAGTGTGTGGGGTCTTATCCCTCACTCTCTCTTACTCTGACGTTGGCCATGTGATTTGCCTGCTCCCCTTCATCTTTCATCATGATTGTAAGTTTCCCAAGGCTTCTGCAGAAGTCAAGCAGATGCCGGCATCATATTTCCTGTACAGCCTGTGGAGCTGTGAGCCAATTAAAACTTTTATCTTTATAAATTACCCAATCTTAGATATTTCTTTATAGCAATGTAAGACTGAACTAATATGGGGTGAGGTCAAAAAAAGAACAAAAAGAAACTCAATATTATTATAGGGAAGGGAAGAAAGGAAAAAAAAATTATGGTACCATGCAAAATCTGAATGTTGTGATACCACCAAAGATTCATATCATCTCTCTAGTAATGATCCCGAACCAAAATGGAAATGCAAAAATAATAGATAAAGAATTCAAAGCATGAATTAAAAGGAAGCTCAATGAGATCTAGAGCAAGGTTGAAAATTAGCACAAATAATCTTTTAAAGTAACCCAGAAAATAAAGAAAGAGATAAACATTTTAAAGAGAAAGCTATCAGAACTTCCGGAACAGAAAAATATTGCTTAAAGAATTTTGAAACACAATTGAAAGCTTTATCAATAGACTAGACCAAGGAGAAGAAATAATTTTATAACTTGAAAAAAAATATTTTGAACTAACCCAGTCATACAGAAAGAAAAAAACATAAAAAAGAACAAAGTTTTGGGAAATGTAGGATTATGTAAAGCAACCAAATTATTGGCATTCCTTGGAGAAAATAAGAAAAAATATCAACCTAGAAAACTTAGGTAAGGGATTAATTTTTTTAAAATCCTAATCTTGCTGGAAGGGTACACATCTGTGTATAAGAAATGCAGAAAACACCTGTAAGATAGTATAAAAAATGAACATCACTGAGGCATATAGTCACCAGAGTGTCTAAGGTCAGTGCCAAAGGTAAAATCTTAAAAGCAGCTAGAAAACAGTCAGATCACATACAGAGGTAACCCTGTCAGGCTAATAGTGTACTGCTAAGAAGAAACATTAAAAACCAGAAGAGATTGAAGGACTATTTTCAGCATTATTTAAAAAAAAGAAAAAGAAATTCCAGCAAAGGATTTCATATCCCACCCACCCAACTAAGCTTCATAGGCAAAGGAGAAATAAAATCTATTCAAGACAAGCAAATACTAACAGAATTAATTACCACTAGACCAACCTTACAACAGATTCTCAGGGGAGTTCTAAACATTGAAAAACAAAAAGAGATATCTCTACTACAAAAACACACTTAAGTATATAGTCCATAGATACTATAAAGTAATTACACAATAGGAACTACAAAGCAACAAGCTAGCAACTTCATGAGAGGATCAACACCTCATATATCAATGTTAACCTTGAAATGGTATCAACGACACAGATAAAAGTCAAAGAGTTGGCAAGTTGGAAAGAAAAATAAGACCAATTTGTCTGCTGTCTTCAAGAGATCCATCACATGTAATGACATCCAGAGGCTCAAAGCAAGGGCTTGAAAAAAGTTCTATCATGCACACAAAAAGCAAAAGAAAACAAAACAAAACAGAACTTACTGTTCATATACCATATGAAACAGAGATTAACCAAAAAACATTAAAAAGAGGCAAACAAAGACACTATATATGATAAGTGGTTCAATTCAACAAGAAGACTTAACCATCCAAAATATATATGCACACACATTGGAGCACCTAGATTCATAAGATTCTTTCTAGAGTTGCAAAAATATTTAGAAGGCCAAACAATAATATAAGGGAACTTCAATACACCCTTGTCACAGCATTAAACAGAATGTTGAGGCAGAAAGCTAAGGAATTCTGTATTTAAATTTGATACTTGACCAATTAGAACTAACTGGCATTTAGACTACTCCATCCAGCAACCATGGAATATACATTCTTCTTATCTGCACACCAAACATGATATAAGATTAACCATATGCTCAGCTATGAAGCAAGTCTCAAAATTTAAAAAAAAAGTCAAAATTATACCAACCACACTCTCGGAACACAGTAGGAAAAAAAAAACAAAACAGAAATCAATACTAAGAAGATCTCTCAAAACCACACAATAGCATA
The DNA here is from genome assembly GCA_963573385.1 of Cacajao melanocephalus. NCBI lineage: Eukaryota > Metazoa > Chordata > Mammalia > Primates > Pitheciidae > Cacajao > Cacajao melanocephalus. The sequence goes on from CAUYLG010036361.1 coordinate 7,056, forward strand.
GAAATTAGACAACTTGCCTCTGAATGCCTGTTGGTTTAACAATGAAATTAAGGGCCGGGCACGGTGGCTCATGCCTATATTCCCAACACTTTGGGAGGCCAAGGCGGGCAGATCACAAGGTCAGGAGTTTGAAACCAGCCTGACCAACATGGTGGTGAAACTCCATCTGTACTAAAAATACAAAATTAGCTGGGCATGGTGGTGGCACATGCCTGTAATCTCAGCTACTCGGGAGGCTGAGGGAGGAGAATTACTTGAATAGGGAGGTGGAGGTTGTAGTGAGGTGAGATCGTTCCATTGCACTCCAACCTGGGCAACAAGAGCGAAATTCTGTCTCAAAAAAAGAAGAGAAAGAAAGTAAGAGAGAGAGAGAGAGAAAGAAAGAGAGTGAGAGAAATTAAGGCATATATTTTAAAATATATATATTTGAAATAAATGAAAACATACTAAGAAACAACGTACAAAAATCTCTCAAATTCAGCAAAAAAAAAAAAATATTAAGAGGTAAATTTGTATCTCTAAATGCCTACATCAATAAGTTATAAAGATATCAAATTAAAGATCTCACATACCACTTACAGGAACTAGAAAAACAAGAACAAAATAACCCCAAAGCTAGCAGAGGAAAATAAATAAAATCAGAACAGAACTGAATGAAATTTAGACCCAAAAATCCTTAAAAAGGATTAAAGAAAACAAAATCTGATTTTGAAAGGATAAACAAGATTGATAGACTGCTACCTAGATTAACAAAGAAAAAAAGAGAAGATCCAAATAAGCACAATCAGAGATGACAAAGGTGACATTACAATTGATACCAAAGAATTACAAAAGATACTCAGGGTCTATTTTGTGAACATCTCTATGTACACTAACTAAAAAATCCAGAAAAGTTGGATAAACTCCTGTAAACAAACAACCTCCTGATGTCTTAAAATGGGAAGATGATTCTGGATTATATAAGTGAGCTGATATGTTTTGGTTGTGTCCCCACCCAAATTCTCATCTTGAATTGTAGTTCCCATAATTCCCACGTGTCATGGGAGGGATCCAGAGGGATGTAATTGAATCAAGGGGTGGGTCTTTCCCATGCTATTCTTGGGACGATGAATAAGTCTCACAAGATCTGATGGGTTTTATAAAGGGGAGTTTCTTTGTACACTCTCTCTTGCCTGCTGCCATGTAAGATGTGCCTTTGCTTCTCCTTTGCCTTCCACCATGGTTGTGAGGCCCTCCCCAGCCATGTGGAACTGTGAGTTCATTAAACCTCTTTCCTTTATAAATTACTCAGTCTTGGTTATGTCTTTATTAGCAGCATGAGAACAGACTAATATACCCATAATTCCCACATGTCAAGGGCAGGACCAGGTGGAGGTTATTAGATCATGGGAGTGGATTCCTCCATGCTGTTCTCATGACAGTGAGTAAGTTCTCATGAGATCTGATGGTTTTATAAGCATCTGGCACTTCACCTGCTCACACTCATTCTTTTGCCAGCAGTCCTGTGAAGAGGTACCTTCCACCATGATTGTTAAGTTTCCTGAGGCTTCCCCAGTCCTGCAGAACTGTAAGTCAATGAAACCTCTCTTTTTAATATAAATTACCCAGTAGCAGGGTAATTTTCTTATAGCAGTGTGAGAATGGACTAATGCATAGGCCTAATGCAATCGAAAGTGTCTCGATAACAGGGAAGCAGGAGTAGTATATTCAGAGGAGATGGGAATATGGAAACGAAGGTTGCAGTGATGCAGTACCAGAAGTTGATAAATGTGGGCAGCTTCTAGAAGTTAAGAAAGGTATGGAAATAAAATTGCCCCTAGAGCCTTCGGAAACAATGGAGCCTTGCCAACAAGTTTCAGACTTTTAATCTCCAGAACTGTTTAATAGTACACTTTTTATTTTTTTAAGCCACTAATTTGTGATAATGTGTTACAGTATCTACAAAAAGTAATATAATCTTTAAATATGAAAATGAGAAAACAAACGGTTTGTACATAAACCCTTGTTAATGTATGAGGAATCCAAATACAATTTATCATACATATATATGTATATATACACATATATGTATGTGTACAAATACATATATATGTGTATATATATGTATATATATGTGTATATACATATATATGTATATATATATTAGAAGCACCCAATATGTATCTTCTAATATATATATGTATATATATTAGAAGATATATATATATATGTATATACATATATATGTGTGTATATATATTAGAAGCACCCAATATGTATCTTCTAATATATATATATATTATTCTAATATATATATGTATATATATTCTAATATATATATATGTATATATATAAGAAGCACCCAATATGTATCTTCTAATATATATATGTGTATATATATACACATATATATATGTATATATATATTAGAAGCACCCAATATGTATCTTCTAATATATATATGTATATATATTAGAAGATATATATATGTATATACATATATATGTGTATATATATATTAGAAGCACCCAATATGTATCTTCTAATATATATATATGTATATATATAAGAAGCACCCAATATGTATCTTCTAATATATATATGTATATATTATATGTATGTGTATATATATATTAGAAGATACATATTGGGTACTTCTGAAATGCAGTCTTTGTATAGATTATGTCATAAGTATTATTGAAGTATCATTGATTTTTCAGGAAATGCATTTATTACTCTCATGTTAGAGTCAGTAAATTTTCTTTACAGAGCATATATATGTTTTCATATAGTAGTAGTATTATCAACTCTGTTATCTTCTGACTTTCTATACTCTGTTTAGGTAAATCTTAGGCACAACTAGGCCTCAGATACTTATTTCCAATTGAAACTGTTCTTCTGGAGTTTGGACCTATACTTCAAAAAGCCTTCTGGGATTTTCCTGTTTTGCTGAACTGTAGCCAGTTCAAATTAAACATATTCAAAATTAATTTCATCTTCTTTTATATAATTTGTTTTTCTGCTAATGGATTCCCCATTTAGCCAATGATATCATCATGCACCCAGTCATTCACATCAGAAACCTAGAATTTTTTTCTTTTATTAATTTCTCACACACAGTCAAAATGTCATAGAATATAATCACTATATTCTACTTGATAAATTTGTTTTTCGTAAGGATACACATTACCAATTATGAAACTAATTTATATGTATATTAGATTTGAATAGTTAAGTAAATATATTACAGATAATAAGGATCAAGTTTCTCACTCTCAGAGAAAGAAGTTATAAATAAAAGGGAAATGCTAGAATGAGCTACTAGTGCCAAATTGGAGTCTGAGATAACCATATGAAATGCATATTATACATACACATATACATGACATACATGCATACACACACATAGAGATAGCCAGATCTAATATATATGTGTATGTATGTGTATGTATATATACATAGACACATATACATTTATATGTTAGCATTTAAACATACATTACCTGTCTCTCTGTTGAGAGGGCCTTAAAGAAGAGATATCACATGAGTAAAAAGAACATCTAGAATCCCAATCTATCTTGGTCTCTATATAACCTTCTCAAACAAAAGAAATCAAGGCTCTTTGGATAATCCTAGTAAGTGGGCAGGGAGAGTGAAAGTTGATCCTGGAACAACTTTTTATGCCAAAAATAAAAAAAAAATAAGAGATGAGAGCATGCCAAAAGGACATAGCAGCCAACCTGAAAGCTCCCCATGATCAAAGCTAGAGTAATTTGAGTAACGGTGACATAGATTATGATTATAACCTAAATAGAAATACAAACTTGTAAAAGTTATTGCAGTTGTTAACAATTGATTATATAATTAAATAAATACATAAATGCAGAATAAGGGGCAGCTGTAACAAAATATTTTCAATTAATAAATATAGAATAATAAGGGAAATATACAGTCATTTATAGAATATAACAATAATTATTGCTACAGGCAAGAGGAACTGAGGAATGTTAAAACTGGTGCGTGAAACTTGCAAACCCTTATATTATCAGCCCTTAAATAGTTAACAACTCTGGTGGTTTTAATACATATCTGCAGATTTTAAGAGGTGAAGCTTATTTCCACTTCTCTCTACTGAGGAGTAGACTGAGTGGTTCATTTCTAACAAATAGAGTTTCAAAAGCAAAAAAATATAACTTTTCAATAGAGACATCTTGCAGACAACACCTTATCTAAGTGATCAAGATTAATGTCATCAATAATGACATTGGTATTTTGTACCCCATGATATGATGTTATAGAAAGGATACTTTACCTCTGCACGATATTCTTCCACCAAATCCATAGCATCAGTCTAATCAAGAGAAAGCATCTGACAAATACATAACGAGTGACAGTCTAAAAAAATACTTGACCAGCAATCTTTAAAAGTGTTAGTCATACAAGACAAAGGAAGGCTGAAGAATTGTCACAGACAGGAAGTAAATAAGGAGGCATGACAACTAAATAGAATGAGTATCTTGTATTTGAGACTGAAACACAACACAGAAATTGATTGAAAATACTGATGAAATTTGATTAAAGTCAATATTTTAGTTAAGAATATCACGCCAATGTTATTTTCTTTATGTTGATAATTATAAGTAATTAATTATGTAAGATATTACATAAAATGTTAACAAAGGGAGTAAGTTCAGTGAAAAGTATTCAGGAACATTCTGTACTATCATTGAAACTCTGCTAAAAATTTAAAGCTATTTCAAAATAAAAAGTTACAGAAATTTTATAGAAACAACCTTAAAGATATTCTGTTTTCTCATTTCTACTTCTACTAAATGTATTGATGTCTTTATCTATTTGTATATAATTATTAAAACTGACTTCAATGGTCTTATAAATGTCTCTTATTTTGACCTTTTTTACCCTCTATTATAAACTGTCACACGCATAAATAATCAAAATATTTGCATAAAATTTTACAATACCCCATGGTTTTCATTACCTAGCATATTTCTAGCTTCATTTCACTATGCTGTCATGCCTGTTCCATATTTAACTATTCTTTCCAGTTCTCTATATCTGCTAATCTCATTTAGATCTCTGTTCTCTCACACATGAGATTTCTTCAGCCAAAAATATTCTTCTCAATTATTTAAGCAGATAATTTATTCTAACCCCCCAAAAATAAAACAGCTCAGGAATAACAGTTCCTGGAAGCTTTTGCTAGTACCTTTGATATAAATTGTGTTTTTTCTCAGAACCCTGAACATAAGTCAATTAATAGCCTCTTATCTACTATCTAACCTCTTATCCACAATCCACTCTTTAGGGCCTGGCAATAAATACATTCAACCACATCTTTTGAGAATTATCAAATAACTATTGAGAATAAATTCAAATGGAAATATAAAGTCAAATTTAATAAGTAATCAAAACATGTGAGAAAATATTAAATTAAAAAATATATTAAATCCTGTGATTCTATGTAGAAAGTAAACATTTCAAATGTTACCACGAGTCTGGACTAAGATCCCAGAAATCAGTCAAAAATATTACTTGCTAAAACATACTTGACAGGAAAACATCATTTGAAGAAACTGACCTCAGATGGAATTATACTGCGGAACTACAGGCATTTCCATGACAGAGGAACTAGTGTTCATGTGTGTGTATTAGAGTTCTGCAGTCTAAGAATCACGTCTTAAGTGTCACAGGATTACGTTTCTTCTTTCAGAGCCACAAGGAGTCCACAACTTAAAGTGCATCTTTATTTTCAAAGATCAGAATCTTAGAGGATCCATTCTGAAGGCTTTTAAGGCTGCTATTGACTCTATTGGGACAACCTGGACAAGTCATTCATCTTAAGTGACTCAGTCAGCAAATAAATTCAAGGGGAATGGCATGAAAGACATTTTGTCTGAGAGCAGAGGAAACAGACCCAGCCTGTGTAAATCTCTTTTAAACTCAGACTGTATGAACTAATTCATTTCAGTCATTGTCAAATAGATAAGAGTTCATAATTTTTTATTTGAGTTTTAAAAAGAAAATATGGGATTTCCCTTCCCACTACACACTGACTATAACAACATATCAAAGTTCATAAAATTCTTTATATGTAATGTCAAAATTATAACCAGTATATGAATTTGGTTGCTTTATATATTGTATTGAAGACATAGTGTTGAAAGTGTCAATGATCAAGGCCAAAGCAAAGCCTGAATTTTTTTAATGCATTTTCTCCTTAGTTTTATATAGTAGAGTTGCCATGGAAACTGGCGAAGGAGCTAAATTACTTGTTGATTTTGTATATCCCTTATCTTCTGCTCTCCTATTCTGATGCTTAAGTGAAAAACTGAATAGGTAGGATTTTTTACATCTTTATCTCCCTTTAAGAATATCCTTCATCTCCCTTTAAGAATATTCATTTCCTTTAAGAATTTACAAGAATATTTCCTGGTTGATTCTAAAGTTAGAAATGAAGAAGTCTTTATTTAAATTTAAAAATGCATTTTATATTACAACACATTCTCTTCAGTGACTTGAGTCCATGATTTCATTATCATCACACAATTGTCAAATTTAAGGAATACAGAGTTAGTGCCTAGTATTACCCAAAATGTGCTAGCAGTTGAGGTAATACAATTGCAATACACCTGTATTCAAAGCTGGATGCCCAGAGTGTGTATATATGACACAGTAGCCAGTAAAGACTCCCACCACTACCTTAAGAAAAATATACTAAAGAAACTATAATTAATTATTCAGGCTGAATGACTGTCATTAGTAAAGACAGAAAAAAATAGTATTACTGTGTGCCATGGTACACTGCTGAAATGCAGCAGTGAAACATCCGAAAGGGTGATAGACACAAAACAGAAGCGTAGCCGGTCTCTTAGGGAAAAGCATAACATGATGAAATGGTCTTGATTCAGTGGCATAAGGGTTATTCTGGCAATATTATTGAAAGTACTAGAAATGAATACTTTTGGGGTGAAAGATTTGAAAGTTTATAAAGAGGATTTGGCATCTAGTTACGAATATTTTTAAAGTGGATTCAAAAATGGCTTCTAAGGGCAGGGATTTTGGGAATGGTTTATTATGGAGAGTGTATGCTTTCTCTCTTTCTTATGCATACGTCCCCAAGGGATCTCTGTGTAAATGTGATTTCTCAGTTCAGGAAGTAATATCTCTAGAGTAAAAAAACTAACCATCCTAAGAAAGGGCATCCCAGGAGAGAGAGGACTACAAGGAGATTAAAACTACAGGGAATTAGTATACTCCTCAGGGTAGAAACACACAGGAAATCCAATACTGAAAGAATAGATAAGTAAAAGCACTATGCACTGGCAAAATTGTATCACATATAATATATGTATGTCTCTGCATCATTTTTAAACAATGGACTATAAGGAGATGAAAACTACAGGGAATTAGTATACTCCTCAGGGTAGAAACACACAGGAAATCCAATACTGAAATGACAGATAAGTAAAAGTACTATGCACTGGCAAAATTGTGTCATATACAAATGATATATATTATATATGTATATACATTTACATTTGTCTCTGTATCATTTTAAACAATGAACTAGATTCACATATAATCAAATTAGTTGAGATCAAAAACATTATGTTGAATTTAAAAGTAACATAGGCAATAATATTTACAGCACAAATCCAGCAAGACATATTTTCAAATATACATTTGTGTAAATAAAATTATAAAATTTGGACGGGAGAAGATTGGAATGGGGTTAGGAATGGAGTATAAAATTAGAAAACCTATAAAGTAAATGAAATAAGTACATGAAAATGATACTTGGCCAGTATGTGGTAAGATACCACATACTTTGTCCTTAAAAGCAAGTACATTAATTTCTAAAGGTATTTTGAATATTAAAATTCAATAAAAATGGAATGTCCCATATCACTCTCCCGTGGACAATAACAAAAGACCATAGGGAATAAGGATACTCACATGAATTGAAACAGGAGTGGGTGCTGCATTTAACCTTCAGTACAAGATAACAAGGAGATGAGTCCACCTGAGGAAAGCCCCTCTGCCTTTTGAGGAGACTCTGGGGAGTTTAGGGTCTCAGAAAAAGACCTCAGAATTTTATACACATGTTTTTTTCCTCCTTTTTTTCTAAATGTGCTCAAATTCTCTATTTTCCTCCAAAAAGTAAATAATTCCTGCCATACATATTTAAGGAAGAGGGCAGAGACAGCTTTGTCTTCAAACAGAGCCCCTAGTAGATCTGCAGTGGTCATGTGTTAGCAGCATGACAGAGTCCCTAATATAGATGATTAACAAGGAAAAAAAAAGTTGGGGAAAACACATTTACTATCCTAATTACATAAAAATGTATGTATAAAATCCACACAAATACATAGATGTACTGTAAACATATATTGCAAAGTGAAAGAAGTCATTCTGAAAAGACTATAAACTGTACGGTTATACGACATTTTGGACAAAGCAGAATTATAGACTGGTTGGGAAATCAATGGTTACCAAGTGCTTTGAGAGAATAAATGAAAACTGGGAAATTCTACAGCAATAAAGCTATTCCGTATGATATAATAATGGTGAATACATGACAGTATGCATTTGTAAATACCCATGGAACTTCATAACACTAAGATTAATTTTTAATTTATACATTAAAAAAATCATTTAAGATATCAGGGAATACCAGAATGAAATGTAGACTGTAAAAGAGAATCTAACTGCAATAGAAATTTATGAAACACTGAAATGGGTGTGAGAAAAAGGTACTGACCTTGGAGATAGATGAACAGAGACTAGAGGACTAAAGGCAAAAGAAACTGCATGTACATTATACTCTAATTGATGAATTATTTCCACTAGACATGTATACTGCAATTTAAGTAAATGGATGAAATGGATGTTGGCTTCTGACTGTGGGGGAGGGGCAGTTACAGGTAACTAAGGGGAAAGGAGTAAAATGATTCATGTGGTAGTGGGTTAAAGACATTTGTTAAATGTCTAGAGTTAAAGACATTTGTATGAATTTATGTTTACTTAATATAGTAATATAGATACATTTGGATGAATTTGTAAATATTTAGATATGTATATGTACACAAGTTACTATATATATATATATATATATATATATATATATATATATCTATTTCCTTGCTCTATCAGCTGAGAGAGTCTAGAAGCGACTGCATCACAGGAGCATTGAGCACATCTAGAGCCAAGATCTTAGTTTCCAGTACTATTTACAAATAAAAGGAACCAGTACTCTTTAAAGAAATGCTGATTTTGGAAGTGGGCAAAGAAATATAGAAGATGAGTCTATAGCATCTTGTAGTGCCAGAAAGCAATAAAATGCTCAAACAGGAAGAAAAAAAAAAAGAAAGAAAGAAGAAAGAAAGAAAAGAAAGAAAAGAAAGAAAAAGAAAGAAGGAAGGAAGGAAGGAAGAGAGAGAGAGAGAAAGAAAAGGAAAGAAAGAAAGAAAGAAAAAGAAAGAAAGAGAAAGAAAGAAAGAAAGAGAGAAAGGAGGGAGGGAGAAAGGAAAGAGAGAGAGAGAAAGAAAGAGAGAAAGAGGCTGAAACCTACTGGACTATATTCCCAGATGGCTAGGCATTCTAAGTCACAGGATGAGACAGAAGGTTGGCACAAGATACAGGTCATAAAGACCTTGCTGATAAAACAGGTTTCAGTAAAGAAAGCTGGACAAAATCCACCAAAAGCAAGATGGCGATGATAGTGACCTCTGGTCATCCTCACTGCTACACTCCCACCAGCGTCATGATGGTTTACAGATGCCATGGCAACACTGGGAAGTTAATCTACATGGTCTAAAAAGGGGAGACATGAATAATCCACCCCTTGTTTAACACATCATCAATAAATAACCATAAAAATGGGCAACTAGCAGCCCTCAGGGCTGCTCTGTGGATGGAATAGCCATTCTTTTATTCCTTTATTTTCTTAATAAACTTGCTTTCACTTTATAGACGCACCCTGAGGATGGCTTAAGCCCAGGAGTTTGAGACCAGCATGGGCAACATAGTGAGACCCTGTCTGTACAAAAAAAGAAAAAAATAGTGGGCATGGTGACATGATTCTATAATTCCAGCTGTGTGGGAGGCTGAGGTGGGAGGATTGCTTGAGCCTAGGAGCTGGAGGCTGCAGTGAGCCATGATTGCACTACTGCATTCCTGCCTGAGCAACAGAGCAAGATCCTGACTCAAAAAAAAATGCATAAAAAGAAAACAATCAATATTTTGTGGGACATTTTAAACATAAAGAATGCTTTATTATGATTAAGTCATGATCTGCATTCCATATTTGTTTGAAGTAAATTATCTTAAATTCAACTTGTTAGTGATTCAAGTTTTATAAAGACAATAGCCATATTTCCACACTTGTGCTGTCTTTAGTCTTCTTACTTTGTGACTGAATCGGCCCACCAGTTCACTGACTCCCTGCTGCAGGTTGAGTACTACGGGTGAATATACCATCTATCCCTTGAAATAACAGCTCACAATTACTGACTAAAAGTTTACTATGTTTCAGGCACTGTGTTATAAGCACACTGCATAAGTTCCTGGGGAAATGTAAACTGATGGAGAGGAAAACCCCATAAGTGGCAAATTTCTGCTTCATCAAGAGCTACGCTGACATTCCTCAAAATGGTGCTGGTTGAGATAGGAGAAGAACACAGGTTCATGGAAGAGGGTCTCAAGGAGGAAGAGAGGTTTGATCTGGGGTCCTAGGGAGTATATGGCCATAATAAAGCCCATGCTGCTGGGGAGGTTGGGGAAAGCCCAGCACCTCCAGACCAAAGAGTGGGGAGAAGCATGGATAAGCAGTAAGAAGATCCAGCATAGAGAGTCTTGGAATTGTGGCCCAGTCCTTGGCATACACCAGGCACTCCAAAGCTTGCTGAATGACAGCAGTTGATAATTGAGGTGATTAATAACTACCTCATCTGCAGTGAAGGTGTATTCATCTGCTCTCATGCTGCTAATGAAGAAATATCGAAGACTGGGTAATTTATAAAGGAAAGAGGTTTAATAGACCCACAGTTCCACATGGCTGGGGAGAAGTCACAATCATGGCAGAGGTAAATGAGGAGGAAAGTCACATCTTACATAGCAGCAGGCAGGAGAGCTTGTGCAGGGAATCTCCCATTTATAAAACTATCAGACCTCATAAGACTTATTCACTACCAGGTGAACAGTATGCGAGAACCCATCCCCAGATTCAATTATCTCCACCTGGCCCTGCCCTTAACATATGGGTATTATTACAATTCAAAGCGAGATTTGGATGGGGACACAGCCAAACGATATCAGAAGGTGACATGAAACTTAGAATGTTTTGTAATATTGGACAATGTAGGTACAAACCCCGTGCTGTTAGGGTTGAAACCTAAACCCCACTGTGATAGTATTAACAGGTGGGCCTTTAGGAGGTGATCAGATCATGACTGCAGAGCCCTCATTAACGGAGTTAATGCCCTTATAAAAGAGGCCTGTGGGAGCTGGGAGTTCATTTGCTCTCTTCCACCATTTGAGTTTACAGCGAGGAGGAGGCAGTCTGCAACCCGAAAAAGAGCTCTCACTGGATTCCAGTTATGCTAGCACCCTGATCTTAGACTTCCCAGCCTCCAGAACTGTGAGCAAATTTCTATTGCTTATTAATTACCCACTTTATGGTATTTTGTTATAGTAGCCTGAAAAAACTCAAACACCAGCTGTTTTCTCCATCCAGTTCTGCCGTTCCTGTGAAATTCTAGGACCTGGGAGCTGGCAGGAAGGTCACTACATGTTGCAATGGGAGGACACTGTATCAGAATAGGTAGAGATTGGGGTGACAATCTTGTATATCTCACAAATATTTTTTCTGCCTCTCCCTGCAGGAGGGTTATACATGCCTTCTCATTGATATTAGAAATGACATTCTGATTTACCTTGAAAATAAAGTGTTGGTGGAAGTGATAAGTTTCAGTTCCAAGTAAGAAACTTTAAATGATAGTAGGTGCTTTGGCGTGGTGATCTCTTTTCCCTCAATTTCCAACAATGTTCCAGATCGCTGCTGCTCCATTCACCTAGTTCCACAGAGAGAATGACACAGGAGCAGAGCCACAACCAGGCCTAACACAGACTTGTTAAGTAGATGAAATGTGAATGTTTGGGGTCAAAGCCACCAAGATTTGTCATTGTTGTTAGGGAAACATAGCCTATCCAGAATGACAAAGGAGACATGGAGTTGGTTCCCCCTAGCAACTGAGAAGTATGGAATTATACAGCTGAAAATTGTTTTCTGAAGGCTTACTCTAAGCCAGGAATTATACCAGATCCTGTAGAAACAACAATCAATGTCTTATCCTTAAATAGTTCAAAGCCTACCATAGAAACAAATATGAAAACAAATATTTACAGAAAAATGCCTATACTAATATATAAACAGATACTAAGCCTATGTTTAAGTCTGAAATTTAAATACACTTACATGTCAGAAAGAGGTTTCTTAGCTCAAGAAGACAATTGTATTTTTTTAAAAAGCAATTTTGTTATAATGATGCTAATGGAAACATTTATATAACACTACCCATCTGACACTAAGTGCTGGGCATACATTTACTGATTCACTCTAATAGTCTTGGGAGGTAGCTACTATTATTACCCATTTCATAGCTGAGGGATTTAAGGCATTAAAGGTTAAGTGATTTCCAAAACTACAAGGATTGCCGGTAAGATTTTGAGTTCTACATATGTATTAACTTCCAGCCTTTCTTGAAATCTTGCTAAAATAATAGTAAAGATGTTTTTAAGGGCACAAATTGACAAGGACAATGAAAATTATAAACCACAGAGCCAAGTTCTACCTTACATGGAGCTGTGTCTTTCTTTGTTACTTCTTTCTTGAAATTGCAAAATTTTCAAATCTAGTGGTTCTCAAATTTGAGCAGGTGTCAGAATCCCTGGGAGGATTTGTTAAAACACACCAATGTGTTTGCTCCATGCCTGTAATTTCTAACTTAGTAGGTCTGGCGTGGGGCTGGAGAATTTGTATTCTGATAAGATCATAGGTGATGCTGTTTGTGCCTTGCTTGGGAACTACACTATGAGAAGCACTGTTCTGATCCAGTTTGCTAGGAGGGGAAGCCCAGAGGTAAGATTTTGTAATTGGGAAGGGTACGGTTCCTTTGTACTTCCAAATGCTGACTGACAAGACACAGGGGCCAGAGCCCCGTATGTAGAAAATCCCTGCCCATGAGGTCGTCATCTGCTGGTTACAATCACTTGACGACCATGTAAAATACAGATCCCAGACGTTACCCCTAGCAGTTCTGGAGAAGGAGACTTAAGGTATGTAAGATTTAAAAGCTCCCTTGAAAAGTTTTACAAGTTAGAAAGCCATTTCTTACTCTGAACAGCCAGATAACTTCTGTCACCTCTTTTGAAAACTAACTTATAATCAATATAAAAATATAGTTAACTTAAAAGTAAATGAGTAGAAAAACAGTCTATTCAAACACAAATTATAATAAATCTTCCTGTATATTGATATAGCTGAATAAATTTCAGAACAAATAACATTTTTAGAAATCAAAAAAGATGAAAGGAAGACATAGCAACACTAAATATCTATGTGCTTGACTTCAATATATATGAAGCAAAACTGTCAGGAATTCAAAGACTGTAAAAAATTCACAATGTAATTAGCTATATTAATAGAATAAATAAAACTATCATGGCCTCAAAGACGTAGAAAAAACATTTGATATATTTTCTTTTTTTAACTTTTAAGTTCAGGATTACAAGTGCAGGTTTGCTACATAGGTAAACATGTGCCATGGGGGTTTGGTGTACAGATTATTTTATCACCCAGGTATTAAGCCTAGTACCTGTTAGGTCCCCTTTAGGTTAACAGGCTATTAAATAGATGCAGTATTTGATTTTATGTTCCTGTGTTAGTTTGCTAAGGATAATGGCTTCTCTTTCATGATGGACATACATAATAGTTAGAACAAAAAGGAACTTTCCCAACCTGATAAAGGGCTTCATCAAAGAACCCACAAGTAACAAACTTATTTAATAGCAAAAGGCTGAATGCTTTCCCTCTAAGATCAGGAACAAGACAAAGTTATCTCTTCTGACTACTTTTATTCAATATTGTACTGGAGATGATCAGAAAGAAAGAAAGAAGTAAACCACCTTTAGTTACATTGACATGATCTTTTATATAAAAAATCCTAAATATCTGGAAAAAAAACTATTAAAACTAATAAGATCAGCAAGTTGTAGAACACTAGGTCAATATGTAAAAATCAACTTATTTATGTACTTTAGCAAAAAATAATCCAAAAATAAATTTAAAAAACAATTCAATTTAACAATTCTCAAAATATTTAAATGCATAAGAATAAATTTTGAAGTTTTATATAATGAAAACTATAAAATTTGTTGAATTTTGTTGCATATTTCCGAAAACTATACAATCATGTAGAAATAAATTTAAAAACAAAATTAATGGAATGAGGATTGACAACCCATATTTATATGAAATACTTAGTATTACAATAGCAATAGTCCTCAAATTCATAAACAGTTTCAAGTTAATCCTTATAAAATTCTAAGACTTCTTTCTTACAAAAATTCTAAAGCTGATTTTATTAGTTATAGAAAATTAAAGGGACCCAGAATAGCCAAAATAATCCTGACAAAGAAGAGCAAATTTGTGGAACTCACAATTGAATTGAACTTCCCAATTTCAAAACCTATTACAAAGCTTCAGTAGAAAAGACAGATGATAGTGCTGCTGTAGAAGAGACATACAGATCAATGGAATATAACTGACATTATAGAATCAATGGAATATAACTGACATATATGGAATATATGATTTTATGCTAAAATCATACTTGATACATTTTCCAGGAAAATTTAATAAGGAAGAAATAATCTTTTCAAGTGGTGCTGGAACAACTTGATGTCCATATGCAAAAGTATAAAGTTAGACCTCTAACTCACACCATACACAAAGATTAACTAAAAATGGACTGTAGATATAAAAGTAAAATGTAAAACCATGTAAATCTTAGAAAAAATATGTAGATGTAAATTATCATGACCTTAGGTTAGACAGTGTTTTCTTAGACATGACATAAAAAGCACATCAAGAAAAAATAAATCTGACTTCATCAATATAAAAAAATTTTGCTACAGAGAACACCATCAATGAAGTAAAAAGACAAACCCCAGAATGGGTGAAAATATGTCTATATCATATGTCTATAATGGGACTAACATTCAGAATATAGAAAGGACACTTACAACTCAAATGTAAAAAGACAGACAACCCAATTTTTCTAATTGGCAAAGGATTAGAATAGATATATCTCCAAAGGAGATATAAAAGTAGTCAATAAGAATTGATAAAATGCTCAATATAATCAGATATTAGGTATCAAAAAACCAAAACTACAATGAGATACCACTTCACACTCACTAGAATGGCTTAAATAAAAAGGTGTAAGATAACAAGTATTGGCAAGTATGTGGAAAAATTAGAACGCTTTTTATTGCTGGTAAGATTGTATAATAGCACAGGCATTTTACAAAACAGTTTAGCAGGTGGCCGAAAAGCTGAACAATGAATTTCCATATGACCCAACAATTCCACTTCTAAGTACATACTCAAAGAAAAGAAACGAAAATATATGTCCAGATAAAACCTGTACATGAAAATTCACAGTAGCATTAGTCATAATAGTCAAAGTGGGACTTACGTGTTCATCAATTGACCCATCAATATGCAAATGTGGCATAGCCAGACTATAAAATATTATTCACCCACAAAAAAGAATGAAGTACTAGTACATGCTACATCATGGATAAACCTTGAAAAAGTTATGCTTAGTAAAAGAAGTCAGAAAAAAAGCCCACATATTACAGGATTTCATTTATATGAACCACCAGATTGTGTACTTTAAACTGGTAAATATCATTTTTGAGAATATTTCAGTAAGTGTCATAAAAAATCAGCTTGTGTACAAAGAAGCACCAAAACAGAGATAACCATATATCAGAGCATATAAGAAACAACACTGGAATTCATCAAGGAGTGACAAAACCAGCAGAGGCACAGAAAAGGAGGAAAGTTAAGCAGCTGGACCAGTTGAGATGGGTTTGTAGCCAGGAAAGTCTCCTCATTGTGGGGAAAAACTCTGCAAGAACTCCCCAGCAGACCGCATTCCATATGCCTGCAATTTAGCCACAGGAGAGCACCTTGGCTCCCATAGGCCCTAATCCTAGTATACAAAGTAGCTTAGAGTAAATGTAACTGCATTGTTCCTGAGAGGGAATTCATACTAGGTCTCACCCTGTGACTGAGACCCAAACTGCTGCAGCATGATGCTACTTAGAGAGCCCAGTTTTCACCAGATTACATCCTAATAGCCTCTGCATCTCCACATCGTGGAGCCACACTGACACCCTTTCACAACCACCCAGACTGTGGCAGCATTACAATATTGGATGGACCTAGTGGAGGTACAGCTAAGAAGCCAGCAATCTAGCCCATGTAGTGTCCTACAATCAGAGCAACTTGAGGTTCAGTGCAGCAGGAATGCTGCCCGTAGGACAAAGGGAGGTGACACATGTTTCCAAGAGTGTGGGAGCCAACTCTCTGGAAATGCTGTCATTAACCTTGTCTCCTCCAGTAGTAGGGCTACCATGCACCTGCATGTGCCTTTTGGGGGCCTGAGGATTGGCCCATGACATTCTACGCGCCACCACAAATAATACCCATGCACACTGTCTGAGTGCCTGAGGACAGTCCTGTCATCAATGCAGCCAGCCCTACTGGCCAACACTGGCACTGTCACATGCCCTTCAGGAACCTAAGGATAGATCCATCACTCTTCCTGTCACCTCCAGTGCCTGCACACAACTTTGGGAGGCCTGGGAACTAGACCATTCAGCCTCCTGCTGCTGCCACTGGCACTAACCCAAGAGTGCCACCTGGGGACCTGAGGACTGGCCACCTGGCATCCTCATCCCCAGCAGACACCACTAAAGTTTATTACAGCCAAAGAAATTACAGAAATCACATTACAGTACCCATCCAGAATCAAAGCCAACACCCCCACCCAATTGACACTATAGATACATTTACAGAAAAAAGTATGTCCCTGTGAAAACCAATCTATAAAATTAGAGGAAGGGACCATTACACCAAATGTGTAGAATACAATTAAGGACACAAGAAACATGAAAGAGCAAGGAAACCTGACACCTTTGAACAACACTAATAATTCTCCAGTAACATATTCCAAAGAAAGGAAATCTATGCAATGCCTGAACAGAAAGATAGATATTATAAAATAGAAATCAAATCAAACAGAAATCCTGGGACTGGAGAATTCAATGAATAAAACAAAAAAAGATAATTAAAATCTTCAGTAACAGACTAGATCAAGCAGAAAAAAAAAATCTGTACTTGAAGACAGATCTTTTAAGATAACCAATTGGACAAGAAAAAAAAGTAATTTTAAAAGTCTATGTAACATATGGGACATGATAAAGTAATAAATATTTGAATTCTCAGAGATTCAGAAGGACAGGGAATTTTTCCAAAGGCATAAGAAAACTAATGACATAATAGCTAAAAATTTCTCCGTCTTATAAGAGATATAGGCAATAAGTTACAGGAAATTAAAAAATCCCCAAATAAATACATTTCAAATAGGTCTTCTTTGAGGAATATTTTGACAGTTAAACTGTCAAAAATCAAAGGCAAAGAATTTTAAAAACAGCAAAAGAAAAATGTCAAGTAACATGTAATAGAACACCCAACAGACTAACAGGAGATTTCTCTGCAGAAAACTGAGAGTTCAAGAAGTCTTACCTGGAGTAACCAGGCAAGATAAAGCAATAAAGGTCATCCAAATTATAAAAGAGGAAGTCAAATTATCCGTGTTTGCTGATCATATGATCTTATATCTAGAAAACCCTGAAGACACTACCAAAAAAATTCTTGGATCTGATAAATAAATTTAGTTACAAGATGAGAATTGAATATACAAGAGTCAGTAGCCTGTCTCTATACTAAAAGTGTTCTACCCAAGAATGAAATCAAAAAGGCAATTCCATTTACAATAGCTAGAAAAAAATAAAATATCTGGGAATAAACTTAACCATGGAGGTGAAAGATCTCTACAAGAAAAGCTACAAAACACTGAT
Organism: Cacajao melanocephalus; assembly: GCA_963573385.1. Classification (NCBI taxonomy): domain Eukaryota; kingdom Metazoa; phylum Chordata; class Mammalia; order Primates; family Pitheciidae; genus Cacajao; species Cacajao melanocephalus. The sequence goes on from CAUYLG010036361.1 coordinate 25,269, forward strand.
GAAAGAAATTGATGATGACACAAACATGTGAAAAAAATCCCATCTACATGAATCTGAAGAATCAATATCATAAAAATGGCCATACTTCCCAAAGCAATCTACAGAGCCAATTTGATCCCTATGAAAATACAAATGTCACTTTTCACAGAATTTGAAAAAATAACCCTAAGATTGGTGTGGAATCAAAAAAGAGCTCAAATAGTGAAAGCAATGTAAGAAAAAAAGAACAAAGCTGGAGGCATTACATGTTCCGACTTCAAATTATACTATATATCCTTGTAGTATAATTCTAGTATCCTTGTAGTATAATTTGAAGTCGGAACATGTGATGTCTTCAGCTTTGTTCTGACTTGGTACTAGAATAAAAATAGATGTAATAGATCAATGGAACCAAATGAAGAAACCAGAAATAAAGCCACATATTTACAACCATCTGATCTTTGATAAAGCCAATAAGAACATACATTGAGGAAGGAACAGCCTTTCCAATAAATGGTGCTAGAATAATTGGATTGTCATGTGCAGAAGAATGAAACTGAACTCCTATCTTCACCATTTAAAAAAATCAACCCAAGATAGATTAGAGACTTAAAGGTAAGACTCCAAACTGATAGCACTAGGAAAAAAAAAAAAAACCTAAGTTAAACTCTTTGGGACTTTGGCTTGGGCAAATAATTTATGACTAAAACCTCAAAAGTACATGCAATAGAAACAAAGTAGACAAAAATACTACTGCATAGCAAAAGAAATAATTAACAGGGTAAACAGACAACCTGCAGAATGGGAGAAAATATTTGCAAACCATTTTCTGACAGTGGACTAATATCCAGAATATACAAGGAAATAAAACAACAACAAAAATAATTAAAAAGTGAGCCAAAAAACACTAATAGACATTTTTCAAAATAAGATACACAAATGATCAATAGGTATATGAAAAATAATCAACATCAGTAATCATCAGAGAAACACAAAACCACAGTGAGATATTGTCTTACTCCAGTTACAATGGCTATTATTGAAAGAAAAAATAACAGGTGTTGATGAGTAGGTGGAGAAAAGGAAACTCTTATGCATTGTTTTTTGGAATGTAAATTAGTACTACCTCTATGGAAATAAGTATGAAGATTTCTCAAAGAACTAAAAGTAAAACTACCATTTGATCTAGCAAACTCACAGTAGATATCAACTCAAAAGAAAAGAAATCCTTACCTCCAAGAGATACCAACACTAGTATGTTTATTGCAGCACTATTCATAATAGCAAAAATATAGACTCAAACTAAGTGTCCATCAACAGATGATTACATAAGGAAAATGTGGTATATATGCACAATGGAATACTGTTCAGTATTCCATTCATAAAAAGAATAAAATCACATATTTTGCAGCAACATGGATGAAACTGGAGGGCATACATCTATGTCTATGTAACAACCCAGACATAGAAAGGGGAATATCTCATGCCGTCACTCAGAAGTTGGTATTAAAAAGTGTGCACATGGACATAGAAACTGGAATAATAGACAATGGAGACTCACAAGGGTCAGGGAGTGGCAAGAAGGTGAATGAAGAGAAGTTACTTACTGGATATGATGGGTACCCTAAAAGCCCTTACTTGACCACTACAAAATCCATGCAGATAACAAAATTATACTTGGATCCCATAAATTTATACAAATAAAAACAATGAACATAAAATCAATATAATTTCTATACACCAATAACGAGCTAACTGAAAAAGAAATTAAAAAGCAATCCCATTTACAATAACTAAATTAATAAAATAAAATGCCTAGGAATAAATTTAACCAAGGTGGGGAAAGCTTTCTACAAAGAAAACTTAAATCTCTGGTGAAAGAAATCAAAGAGGACACAAACAAATAAAAAGATATTACCTACTCATTGAATGGAAGAATATAGTTAAAGTAACCATACAATGTGACACAATCTGTAAAGTTAATGCAGACACTATCAAAATACCAATAACATGCTAAATATCAATGCTAAAATTTTCATGGAACCACAAAAAACTCTGAATAGCCAAAGCAACACCAAGCAAATAGAACAAAGCTGGAGGTATTACACTACCTGACTTGAAACTATGCTACAAATATATAATAACCCTGCGTTTTAGTCAGGATTATCCAAAGGGACAGAACTCATAGGATATATGTGTATATAAAAGGGAGTTTATTAGGGAGAATTGGCTCACACAATTACGAGGCAAAAACCCATGACAGGCTGTCTGCAAGCTGGGAAAAGAGAGAAGATAGTAGCATAGCTCAGTTCAAGTCTGAAAGCCTCAAAACCAGGGAATCCAATAATGCAAACCTAAGTCTGAGAATAAGACCTAAGAGTACTCTGAAGGCTGCTGGTACAAATCCCCAAGTCCAAAGGCCAAAAACTTTGAGTCTGATGTCCAACTGCAGAAAGACAGGAAGCAAGCATCAAGCACAGGAGAAGAGAGAGAGAGAGAGAAACCCAGCAAACTTCTTGTCCCTTTGATCTGCTTTGTTCTAGTCATGCTGGCAGCAGATTCGATGGAGCCCACCTTCACTGAGGGTGGGTTTTCCTCTTCCAGTTCATGGATTTCAAATGTCAGTCTTCTCTGGCAGCACCTTCACAGGCATACTCAGAAAGGATCCTTCATCAGACATCTAGGCATCCCTCAATTTAGTCAAGCTGACACCAGTATTAACCATCACAATAACCAAAACATCATAATATTGCTATAAAAACTGACACATCAATGGAAAAGAATGTATAACCCAGAAGAAAATCTGCCTTTTTACCTCCAACTGATTTTTGTCAAAGTCACCAAAAATAAACATTGGGAAAAGACTATCCTCTTCAATAAATGATGGTGGAAAAACTGCATATCCTCATGCAGAAGGATGAAACTAGATCCCTGTCTCTCACCTTATGAAAAATCAACTCAGAATGTGTTAGACTTACATGTATTAGACACAACATTATAGAACTACTGTAAGAAACTTACAGAAAACTCTTCAGTGCATTGATCTAGGCAAAGATTTTATGCCTAAAACTTCACAAGGGCCGGAACCAACCAAAAATAGACAAATAGGACTATACGGAATGAAAAAGCTTCTGCCCAGCAAAGGAAACTATCAGCAGAATGAAGAGATAACCTGTAGAATGGGAAAAAATATTTGCCAATTATTCATCTGGAAAGATCCTAATATTCAGAATATACTGAAATACCCTAGCTTGGGTATAATGAATACATTTTAAACAATCCTGCTGACTCCATTTTGCCCACCCTGAGCTATATAGGGCATTCTGTCCTGAAAGCTTGTGGTCTGAGACACCTGGCATCTTTGTAACCAATTTTCTGAGGAAACAGGGCCCACCCACCCTGTACATCCTGTATGTGCAACTGTGTAACTTACCCCACACTGCTACCCCACATCTTGAGTTAAAAAAACAATTTTAAGTAGAACTTTTTGTTAGGCCCCCCTTCTCCCCTAACCTGCTCCTTCTGCTTCTGTAATAATCTGCTTACCGCACCCTGATCCTAAACTGTTAGAAAAATGTTGACCACCCTTTGTTGTTGGTGGAGACGTTTGAGCTCTAGCTGACTCTCAGACGCCGGCGTAAAGGTGGACTCTCAACAAACTCGGTGAGTAGTGCTTCTGTTTAAACTCACAATACGAGGAACTCAATTCAACAGCAACAACACCACCATCTCACGCCAGTTAGAATGGCAATCATTAAAAAATCTGGAGACAATAGATGCTGGAGAGGATGTGGAGAAATAGGGTTCTTAAAATATTCTAACCTCAGTTTCATCACCCCGTCACCCTCACCACTCAATTAAAATA
>CAUYLG010036362.1:0-32940 GCA_963573385.1 Cacajao melanocephalus
GGTGGATAAGCTTTTTGGTGTGCTGTTGGATTCAGTTTGCCAGTATTTTATTGAAGATTTTTGCATCAATGTTCATCATGGATATTGGCCTGTAGTTTTCTTTTTTAGTTGTGTCTCTGCCAGGTTTTGGTATCAGGATGATACCAAATGATCTGATCTTCTATCTCTGATATCCTTACTTCTGCTTGATCAGTTCGGCTGTTGAAACTTGTGTATGCCTCGTAAAGTTCTTGTGCTGTGTTTTTTAGCTCCATCAAGTAATTTATGTTCTTCTCTAAGCTGGTTGTTCTAGTTAGCATTTCATCTAACCTTTTTTCAAGGTTCTTAGTGGAATCTTTTGAACCTAAACAGGATTCTGTAGGAAGGGTACTTCTCTTGTTGGCAATGAAAACACAAGACACTCATTATAATTGTGAGTATTGATATGAGCAAAATTGAAAGTAAAACAAGGCAGATTCATAAACTGATTTCTCTGTGCTTCTTTTCTGTACCTCATAACATTATGTACATATTGGGTTTTTAAAGTCTAATTCCTTCGCTCCCTGAAAGCAAGAAATGTGTCATTCATGGCTGGAGTTGTACTCAGTACCTGACAGAGTGTACACTTAAACTTGATGCTGAATGAATAGAGGAATAGACAGACCTCCGTGGAGCTCAGATTTGGCTGCGGGATTAATCAGAGATGGACACTTGGTGTGACATTGTCACTGATATACATTATCAGAAGGATATCTTTTTTTTCTCCTATGAAGTAGCTATTTTTATTTGAGTCACAACTGGAGGATGGTTTTAGATCCTTGGCAACAAAAGGGCAGCAGCCTGATTCTTTTCTGGTCTAGAACTTTAAATAATAAAGTATCTTCAAAAGGAAATTAAAATGCATTGAAAAGATATAACTTTATAACTTCATAACTAGTTATTAATAAATTCCAGAACAGATCTCTGAGCAATTCTTCAGAGTAGCACAAGAACCTGTTGTAAGCAAATGCAATCAACCTTCCAACACTTTCTGGAAATAACTTTAATTTTTATGAGAAATATTGTTTTAAAATTACTTTTTGCTCTCTATAACTTCACTATTTATCCTAAACAGTCTGGATGAAAATTGTAGCCTTATTTTTCACACAGCTAAAAATTTAGATTATCTAGAATATACTTTTAAAAGTGTTATGGATGCCGGGCACAGTGGCTCACACCTGTAATACCAGCACTTTGGGAGGCCGAGGTGTGTGGATCATTTGAGGTCAGGAGTTCAAGACCAGCCTGACCAACATGGTAAAACTCCATCTCTACTAAAATCCAAAAAAATTAGCCAGGCGTGGTGGTGAGTGCCTGTAATCTCAGCTACTTGGGAGGCTGAGGCCAGAGAATCACTTGAACCCAGGAGGTGAAGGTTGTAGTGAGCCGAGATTGTGCCACTGTACCCTAGCCTGGGCAACAGAAAGAGTGAGACTCTCTCTCAAAAAAGAAAAATTTTATGGATAATGGAGATACAGGCTTCTCTTTCCCTCTCCTCACATCTTTGTAATCTGTAATTATGAAAATGTACCTTTCTTCCTTCTCTTGTTTCCATTCTTTTAATTATCCAGTTAGTATTCCATATTAGTATATTGAAAGCTCATCACTGTTTTTATAGCTGCATAGTATTCCACTTGTGAATATACCATTGTTTATTTAACCATTTCGCTCTAAATAAGTGGTTCTCAGTGAGAGATTTGGGAGGTTTTGTCCCTGACAGGGGACATTTGGCATTGTCTATAATCATTTTGGTCTGGGGAGAATGTGCTGCTGGCATCTAGTAGGTAGAGGCCAGGATGCTACTAAATATGCTACAATGCGCAGGACAGTCCCATAACAAAGAATTATCTGATCTAAAATGTCAGTTAGCACTGAGATTGGGAAATCCTGCTATGGATGGACATTTGGGCTATTTCCAATCTTAGTGGCTATACAAACAATGCCTCAACAAATGACCTTGTAAATGTGTCATTTTCTGTAAATGCAAATCTAGTTTTCAGAATAAATTGCCAGAAATGAGAGTGCTGGGTCGAAGAATATGTGCAATTGAAATGCCCTCCAAAGGGATGTGGATTCTGTACTCCCAACAGTAGTTTATTTCTTTTCTCTTTTCCTTTTTTTTTCTTTTTGAGACAGAGTCTCTCTCTGTTGCCCAGGCTGGAGTGCAATGGCACGATCTCGGTTCACTACAACCTCTGCCTCCTGGGTTCAAGCAATTCTCCTGCCTCAGCTTCCAGAGTAGCTGGGATTACAGGCAAGTGCCATCACGCCTCACTAATTTTTTTTGTATTTTTAGTAGACGCCAGATTTTACCCTGTTAGCCAGGATGGTCTCGATCTCCTGACCTTGTGATCTGCCCGCCTGGGCCTCCCAAAGTGCTGGGATTATAGGTGTGAGCCACCGCACCCGGCCAGTAGTTTATTTATTTCTATAATCTCATGAACAAAGTGTGTTACTACACTTGTTTTTTCACAATCTGAGAAGTGCAGGATGTTATTTCAATTAGTCTTAACTTGCAAGTACCTTATGATAATGTTTTTTTATACGGCGAAGGGCCATTTGAATTTCATTTTCTATTGCCTTAGTGTGAGATTAAGACAGTTGTCTGAATACTGGGTGGGGTTTTCAGAGAGACTGTAGCTGTAGCCAGGGTTTAAACAGAGTAAAGGAATCTGCACTTTTATCAGGGCGCCTGAAGATACAAAACTCAAGAAGTCTAGTCCAAGCCAATGTATTAGACGATAGGGAGACAGGACAAGCCCCAGGTTCAAAAGGCCAGAAGAGGATTGGAGCCAGAGTAAAGGATCCTAGAGTCCAGAATCTGCCTGGGGAGTCAGACTGGAATAAAAAATATATTGAGGCAAAAGCTAATTGTGTGAGATGACAACATAGCAGCAGCTGGCTTAGAAGGAACAATGGCTAGGTAGACACCTGGGCTGGATGGGTTCCTTTCTCCTCACAGAATTTTGTTCTTTCTGCTATTATAGTATTTAAGTTGTATTGTGATTGTCATGCACAGTGCCTGCATGACACCTTTATTAGAGGAAGAAAGGAGAAGGGAGGGCGGGATTTCTGTTTGCTTCTGATCTTATTCTTTATCTTTTTTTAGGGGGGTGGAATTCTGCTCTTTCGCCCAGGCTGGAGTGAAGTGGCTGATCTCGGCTCACTGCATCCTCCGCCTTTCAGGTTCAAGTGATTCTCCTGCCTCAGTTTCCCTAGTAGCTGTAATTATAGATGCCCGCCACCACGCTTGGCTAATTTTTGTATTTTTAGTAGAGATGGGGTTTCACCACATTGGCCAGGTTGGTCTCAAACTGCTGACCTCAGGTGATCCACTCTCCTTGGGCTCCCAAAGTGCTAAGATTACAGGTGTGAGCCACCGCACTCGGCCCTTATTCTTTATCTTCTTATCTCTTTTCTGATACGAATCTTGAAGTTCTGCCTTAGCCCTCCTCTATTAATCTCTATTTGCACTATAAGTAATTGGTTTTTTGCTCTAGGTAACATTCTTCATCACCACCTCCAAATATATTAATTAACTGTGACAAAGTTTTTATATTCTTTAATTGAAATTAATAAATATACTTGGCTGAGGATTTGTGTCTTAGTGACCAAAGACTTAGGGTCTGAGGAAAGTCCTGCTCTTGTTAAAAAACAAAACAAAACAAAACAAAAAACCCATGTTATTGTTACCGATAGAGGGTCTTAACTGCAGGCTGTCCAGGTTCTTGGCTTTTTGAACAAAGAATTGGGCAAAACACAGAGCAAAGCAGGAAAAGAATGAAGACAGGAAAGCAGAGATTTATTGAAAGTGAAAGTACACTCCACAGTGTAGGAGCCCTCTCAGCAGCGGCTCAAGGGCCCTAGATACAGAATCTTCTCCGGTCCAAATACCAGCTAGAGGTTTCCCATTGGCCACTTGGTGTTCACCATGTGTAAAAGAAGTGGTGGTCCACAATGAGTTTGATTGGTTGCTGATAGCAACCAATCAGAGGCTGAAGTTACAAAGGTCACACTCCTATGCAAACATGATTGCTTGTGGAAAGCAATCAATCAGAGGCTAAAGTGAAGTTACAAAGTTGCACTTCTGTGCAAAGGAAGCCTTGGCCCATAATCAATCTAATGGGTTGCTGTCTGTAACCAATCAGACGCTGAAGTGAAGTTACAATCTTACACTCCTATGCAAAGGTCTGATTGGTTGCAAAAAGCAACCAGTCAGGTACTTTCAGTTTCCCATCTGCTGTGCAGAAAAGGTCTGAGTTTGCAAAGGGAATAGCCTCTGGTCCTTTTGTTACCTAGGTGTGGAAAGTTGGGGTTTTTCTTTCGATTTAGTTCTAAACAGTCAGGGTGAATCAGCTTGGGTGCCTTGCCTCCAGACCGTATTCTGCCTCATTACAATATTCCTTTCACATTCTTTGTGAATATTTGATGTTTCACATGAGATTGGCTCTGATGCCTAGTGAAATATACTCAAATTCAGTTATACAGATACCCTTGTCTTAAGAAATTCTAGAAAGCACTACTGAAACATTAGTCTCCCGCTTTACTTTTCCTGATTACTTGATACAAACTCTCTCTCCCTCTCTCCCTTTTTTTCTTTTTTTCCCCCCTGAGACAGGGTCCTGCTTTGTCACCCAGGCTGGAGTTCAGTGGCTCAAACATGGCTCACTGCAGCCTCCACCTCCAGGGCTCAAGCAATCCTGTCACCTCAGCCCCACAAGCAGCTGTGACTACGCGCCGCCACGCCTAGCTAATTTTTTGTATTTTTGTAGAGATGGTGCCCCACTATGTTGCCCAAGCTGATCTTGAACTCCTGAGCTCAAGCAATCCTCCCACCTCGGCCTCCCAAAGTGCTGGGATTACAGGCATGAGACACTGCACAGAACCAATACTATCATTTTTCATAGTATTTAAAAAATTATATTACCAGCCTTTGTTCAACAGGTTTTTATGAGTGTAATTATCTATCTTATAAATTATTTTTATTGTATTTTAAATTGGATGTTTCTTGATGACTTAGCAAGAAATCAATACTCCCAACACTAAAAACCTATTAACATTAAATTATGAAATTTAGTATTTCCAGAATATTTCTTGCAGACACCAATACCATCAATGTTTCAACCCAATTTAACAGGCATCTTGTGAAAAACTGGTATAGAAAATCAGAGTGTTGCTGAATGCCTAATTATCATAAATTAAAACATTTATTGTCTTCTATGTTCTTAGTACTATATGTAGTCATAGGACAGTTCAAAGTTGAGTAATACATATTTTCTACCTCACAGGACTCACAGATTAATAATAGAAATATGCAAAATATACAACTAATGATAATATGAGCAAGGCTGTGGTGTATTTCTTTTTTCTTTTTTAAGGCCCCCATTGTGATTATAAACAAATGCTAAATTAATACAAGGGTTGAATCAGAGGTGGTCTTACCAAACTAGTGACATTTGCTCTAGGCCTTAAAGGATCAATGAGATATAAAAAGAGGAGAGGGAGGGCAAGGCCCTTCCAGGCAGGTGTAAGAACATGAAAAAGTCTTTGTGTAGTCAGTAAAAATATGGCCTAGTCATTTGAGGCACCCAAAGTGCAAAGTGGAAGTGGGGTAGAAAATGGCAGATAATCAATATTGGAACATGGGGAGAGTGGGTGTTGTTAGTGAAAGAGAAGGAGGAAATAAGTGATTGATAGGTTATAAATAATATGGAAGTAGATGAACTGGTTTAGGAAAAAGACTGAGGAATTGGTGTTATGGTTGTTAAAGATTCCGCAGAGGAGGAGAAGTCAGCAAATATGCAGGTGAAAAATTTAAAAGTATTCAGGTTTGAAGATTCATATTATTTTATTGTATCTCTTGGTGTTCTTCCTCACTTTAGAGATACATCTTGATAATGAGTTTATTCATTTCTTATTCTTCTTTATGGTGATATTTTATAATTAGTCATATTTAAAACTTAAAAAAAATTAATAGGTCTCCTCTAGAGAATCCCATTATGTTTTCACTTCTGGTTTCATGGAGCTATTTATCAGTAATCTCAAAAACGGGTATTAGAAAAGAAAATATTCACAAATAGATTTAATCTCACTCCTTCTATTTTCTGCTTCCAATTTAAATGAGCCATTGATGTCACGTTCTTTCTTCCTTTTATAAGGACTACAGTTGCAAAGTGCATAACAATGTTTCCATCAATGACAGACCACATATAGAACGGTGCCCATAAGATTATAACAGAGGCTTTTTTTCCTCTTCTTTCCCCCCATTGGGACCTTCAGAATGAAGTAGGCTTTTATACTGTATTTTGACTTTGCCTTCTCTGTGTTTAGAGATCTTTAGGTACATGAATACTACTGTGTTACAATGACTACAATATTCAGTACAGTAACATGCTGTAAAGGTTTGTAGCCTAGGAGCAATTGGCTATACCATATAGCCTAGGAGTGTAGTAGGCTATACCATCTAGGTTTGTGTAAGTGCACTCTATGATGTTCTCACAAGGACAAAATCACCTAACAATGCCTTTCTCAGACTGTATCCTGTCGTTAAGCAACATATGGCTGTGTTTTACATGAGATATGGATACCAAAATGTGATTCTCTATGTCTACTATGAGTAATTTTATTTTTTGCTTTACAGTTTTTATATTTTTCCAGAAATAACATCAATACTTTGTAATCAGAAAAATATATTTTAGGAATAACGATTGGCTTGTACAATTTTTCTTGCTTTTGTGAAAATACAGAGGAAAAATTAATATTATATTACAATGAAAATGGTATACGTTAACAAATGAATCGTTTTACAGAAACTCCTTAGAAATAAAAGGAAAATCAAGGCCAAAGAAAAAGTCATGTCATGACTTAAACAGTTTGCCCCCTAGGATACAAAATCTATTAATTTTAACAGTGGGGCTACTGTTTGTAAGAGTACCAAATATTCCGAATGGATAGAAGCCTCCAGCTGTAAACTGATGAACTTTTGTGGTCTCAAAGCAGTTGAGGGTTTCTACCCTTAAAATGTAGTTTCTCATGTTACAGCAATTGAGAGTGTGCAAAATGTATAGAACAGATTGTGTTTCACTCTCTTTATTTGCTTGGCTTGTTGAAGTTAGATTAATACTGTGGGAATCTTTACTCTATTCAGAACTCTGAATACATACTTATGGTATTTATATATCTAGAGTTTAAGTGATCACTCTTGCCCACCATCTGTACATGGATAATTTTTACCCTGAGAGTTATGTATGGTTCCAATGTATTGTTTTGACATTATACACTATAGTTGATTCAAACAGAAGTAAATACCACAACAGTTGGTACTCTAAAACAAAATTCAGACCAGTAATTTTCACAATTTTGTGGAATCTAATATGCCTATTACTCACACTGAGTCCACTACAGAATCAAAGTGAAAACTTGGAAAAGTAAGAATGAGATCTGTATACAAATTATCATCCTTTACTTGACAAAAAATTCTCGGTGAAATCAGTTGAGACGACAGAGTTCAATTTAGGAAAGTTGTATAGAGCTAGTGTTCTCCAAAATTCTCAACTATGGTTGTTGACTGATATTTGTGGCTTATCTTTTCATTTATATTCTATTTCTTTTCAATCACAGTATAGCATAACTTGTTTAATTTTTTTCAAAGGCTGAAAATTCAAAAACAAGATGAAACAATTTGAAAGCAAAAAATTTACTGCGAGTGTAGATACTACCTACAAAATATGAGAATAAGATGTGGAGATCTTTATGGATTATAACCTTTTAGATGATGATGATGATGATAATTATTTGAGACAGGGTCTCACTCTGTTGCCCAGGCTGGAGTACAGTGGCAGGATCTTGGCTCACTGCAACCTCTACCTCCCGAATTTGAGTGATTCTCCTGCCTCAGCCTCCCAAGTAGCTGGGACTACAGGGATGTGCCACTATTCCTGGCTAATTTTTGTATAGGTTGACACAAAAGCAATTGTGATTTTTGCAATTTTAAAAGTTTTTAAATTTTTTTGGTAAAGACGAGGTTTCACCACGTTGGCCAGGCTATTCTTGAACTCCTGACCTCAAATGATCTGCCCACCTTGGCCACCCAAAGTGCTGGGCTTACAGGTGTGAGCCACTGCACCTGGCCCCTTCTAGAAATTTTAATAGTAGCCAAGACATGATCGGTACCAAATTATCTACTTGCAGCTAAAAAGGGTTGTTTGAAAACTCATTTTTAAAAGTTTAAATAGTCTGTCCATAATCATAACACTTCCCACCAGCTTAAAAAAAAGAAAAAAGCAGAGGATAGCACATGGATTATACAAAAGGATAAAAGAATTACTATTTTTATTTATTTTTTTATTTTTGAGACAGAGTCTTGCTTTGTCACCCAGGCTAGAGTGCAATGTCAAGATCTCGGCTCACTGCAACCTCCACCTTTAGGGTTCAAGAAATTCTCATGCCTCAGCCTCCTGAGTAGCTGGGAATACAGGTGTGCGCCATCACAACCAGCTAATTTTTGTATTTTTAGTAGAGTTGGGGTTTCACCATATTGGCCAGGCTGGTCTTGAATTGATCTGCTGGCCTCAGCCTCCCAAAGTGCTGGGATTATAAGCTTAAGCCACAATGCACAGCCAAAAGTATTATTTTAAACATAACTGATGTTACTTATTTACAAGTTTTTATGTATTTCTAAATTTCAATATATTTAAAGTTTCCATTGACTATTTTAATCAAAGCCTGTCTAAAGTTGAAGTGAGAAAAGATCCTGATAAAGTTATGTCTTGATTAATTCCTAACCTTAGTTGTAATGTAAATTGACCTAATTCTAACCTTATCTAAAACTATTAGGTCAACCTAATATTAAGCTAATATTATTAACCGAATACGAAGTCAATATTATTATAATGATCTAATTCTGAATGTTCATACCCACATGGTTGACTCTAATAATTGTTCAATAAGTCTGCAGTTCATCAAAGAGTTTTGTCTTGTTCTAACAACAAAACAAAAAGAAAATAGAAAACAGTGGGCATATTCAATCGTCAAAGAACCTAATAACAGAGAAAACTGTAATTTACATTTCTTGAATGCCACTATACATCAGACATTATGCTAGGCATTTTACATAGATTTCTTACTTAATCTTCCCAATGATCCTATAAGTAATGTATTATTATCCTATTTTACAGATGAAGAAAATGAGACTGGAAGGCGGAAAGTGGAATGTAGATGACAGCTCTTCTTTGAGATGAAAACCCAAAGGCATGAGGATAAATCAGAGGAAGATATTATAAGGCAGGGAGGTTGAGCAAAAATGTGTCACATGAGTTTCAGCACGAACAAAAGCAAGGTAATATTTATTTAAAATGTATTTAGAGGATAATGGTAAGCCATTATTAACTACTCCTCTAAAATAGTAATCTTCAATGGTTACAGCCAGTATGCCAATAAAAGATTGGGCATTACCAAAAATTAAATGGAAAATTAAATTGAAAACACTGTCCTTCCCTTGAACAAACTATGATATATCCACATCTAAAATAGTCTACCCCATTCTGCTTGTTTCATCTCTAGAAATGAATAATGGAACCAGCCAGGCATGGTGGCTCACACCCACAATCCCAGCACTTCAGGAGGCGAAAGTGAAAAGACGGCTTGAGCCCAGGAGTTTGAGACCAACTTGGGCAACATAGTGAGACCTCATGTGTTCCAAAAAATAAATAAATAATTAAATTAGCTGGATGAGGCACGCACCTATGGTTCCAGCTACTCTGGAGGCTGAAGGTCAAAGCCACAGTGAGCCATGATCATGCCACTGCACTTCAGCCTGGGCAACAGAGCAAGACCCCATCTCAAATAATAATAATAATAATAGTAATAATAATAATGGAACCAAGGAAGGCTCAGATGAAATTGACTGAGTTTTTATGGAAAAGTGTCACTTGAAATGTTTTAGGCTAAGAATAGTCTTTCATTCTCAGATCACTTTTCATGATATGCTTGTCTAAACCCTGGAGTATGGTGACAAGAAAGATGAACATGCTCACTCAGAGTCTTATTCAGTAATTCATATTACAAACAGTCACTGTACAGACACTGGAAATCAAAGATGACAAAGGTAGCTTTTAGACACTTCCTATCTAGACATCCCTGCCATTTTACTCTGATTTGGGCTATAAATCTAACCTGCAACAGGCTCTACCTGCCCGCGTGGGCTTGGCAAAATGGTTCCTTATTGTTGCACTGGTTTTCTTCAGCCTCTATCCTAAACCAACCCTGGTCCTAGATCATTCTTCCATCCCTCAGAGGAAAGCTGGTTACAAAAAGTTTTATTGTCACTATTCCTCACTGCAGCTAGCCTGGCTTTATGGACAAAATGTTTGATCTATGTTGGACCCTGCGATCAAAGTCCCTATGTCAACCTCAAATCCTTGCAGAAAAGAAAGTGGCAGAACCCATCTCTATTCGTAGACCTCAATTTTTATGTAGAGTAAATTATTTTAATCAGGCCTTAGTGCAGATCACAGCACATGAAGACTATAAATCTACAGTACATTTTCTAAAATATTTATTTGATAAAATGTGGTCAATGTAATTTACTATTTAGAAAGAAAAAGTACGGCTTGCTGCCAGTGCTCTCATTTAATTTTCCATACACACACTCTTTGAGGCTGAAGCAAATCTGATTTTCAATGTGAAAACAAAACACAAAAACTATTCTTGAAGTTATTTATTTCTAAACAGAACTAACAACAGAATCATCTGAATTATCAGAATCATCTATTTTGGAAAAATCAAATTTATCAAATGAATCTTCAGCCACCAAGTGTCCGAGAACAATGTTAATTAACATCATACATAGGAATGCTATGTTTTTTAGGATTTGACATTTTTAGTCACAGAGAATTACTATATTTTGCAATGGAAATAGCACTACTAAAAACAGAATGCTATAAACAGAATGATGTCTTTTTTTCTTTTTCTTTTCTATGATAGAATCTCCCTCTGTCACCCAAGCTGGAGTGCAGTGGAACCATCTTGGCTGACTGAAACCTCCGCCTCTCTTGTGCCTCAGCCTCTGGAGTAGCTGGAATTACAGGCATTCACCACCACGCTCAGCTAATTTTTGTATTTTTTTAGGACAGATGAGGTTTTGCCACTTTAGCCAGGCTGGTCTTGAACTCCTGGCCTCAAGTGACCTGCCCACCTCAGCCTCCCAAAGTGCTGGGATTACAGACATGAGTCACCACTCTCGGCATGAATTATGTCTTTTGTTTACAAAGTTGATGTACTGGAGCAGTGCAAAAATAATCATAAAAGTGGGATATTTCATGGCAAAGTTATCTCGAGGTAAATGCTGCAGTAGCAAGCGCTGCTGGCAAGTATTCTCTGGGCAAATGGAAAAAGGGTTAATGAATATTAATTCAATTAATGTTAACAAGCTCCTAATGGGGAATACATGGATCTTTGAAATAACATTAATCTAGTAACTACAATGGAAGTTAAGGTCAGAACTAGCCTGGTAGTTTCGCAAAACACCAGAGGGCTGGGCCCCTCCTTCCCAAGGTTGGCCCTTCACTGGGAACAGAAGATTGATAGCCAAACACCATGCCTATTCTGATGCTGGCATAGATGAACTTATCAAGCCAGACTCCTTGGTTTGCCCATCTTTTTATCCCTACAGTTATCATCATCTATTTTCCAGACTGGAGTACCTCTCATATGAGCAGCTGGATACAACTGCCCCTACTAGGGGCCTGTACTTTTGCTGAAGGTTAAAGATTTGTCACAGGTCGAATTCTCTGGGAAGAACACCCTGAGATGGAAATTAGCATGCAGGAAGTTTATTATGAAGTCTCTTGGGATCAATACCTGTTTGGGAAGGGAAGAAACCAAGATTGGGCAGAGGGAGAATTTGGCTACAATATAGACACCACGAGGCCTTAGGGACTCCCTGGAGAGCTGTGAAGTTGGAGAGTTGCCTCTAGTTGAAGTAAGGGGGCCTGGTGTTTGATGATGTTGAGCATCTTTTGATGTGCTTTTTGGACATTTGAATATTTTCTTTAGAGAAATGCCTATTCAGATTCTTTGCCCATTTTAATATTGGGTGATTTGTCTTTTTATTGAGTTATAAGAGTTCTTTACATATTCTGGATAAAATTATTTTATTATATATATGATTTACAAATATTCTATGGTGTCTTTTTACTTTCTTGATAGTGTGCTTTGAAGTACCAATTTTTTCTTTTTGATGAAGTCCAATTTATTTTTCTTTGGCTATTGTGCTGTGGTGTCGTATCTAAGAAATCGTGGTCTAATCCAAAATCTCAGCTATAGTTTCTTCTGGATTTTATAGTTTTAGCTCTTACATTTAAGACTGATTAATGTTGAGCTATCTTTTGTATATGATACAGAAGTAAAAATTCAGCATGGACAACAGCCTATACACTGTAACACTTGGCCAAGTTACAAAGCAGTCTAGTGAGGTTCTCTGAAGGCTTAAAGTAAAAAAGAATGTTTTCTGTCGGAACCCCTGGTTGTGTGTATACTGCCATGAAAGGCCTGAAGTTCTTGGCAGGTTGCTACAGTCCATTCAATATCCTGAATACAGTCTGCAGAGACATATGTGGCTTGCATGCATCATAACACCTTCTTGTACCTGAGGGCCTACATCCTGTGCATTGCAGGATGTTTAGCATCATCCCTGGCTTCTCTACATCTCTACCCACCTGCCTGGGTCAAAGATAGATCCTTCAGGCACACTGGGTGACAGTGTCCACTCCCCAGTATTTGCACAGGCATGTGGCTGACAAGTCTGTCCTTAAAGCTCTGAATATGTAAATCACTGCAGGTAACATAGAATAAATGAAGAAATATTTTAAAGAGATTAATCAGACTTTAGGTTAAACTGATCAAAGATATTAGAGATAACCTTTAGAAAGTTTTCAAAGCAAGTTGGGCATGGTGGTGTATGACTATAGTCCTAGCTACTTGGAAAGCTGAGGCAGGAGGATCCCTTGAGCCTAGCCTGGGCAACATAGCAAGGCCCTTGTCTCTGGGGGAAAAAAGAGAAAATTTTCAAAGTAGAAGAGCAGAAGAAAATAAACATCTTAAGAGCTAAATTGATGTGTGCTCGGGAAGAAGTATCCTTGGTAAAGCATCCTACCTAGACCTCAGCAGAAGAAACTACTGATTCTGGTCGGGTGATTGTACATAAGAGAGTTTTAAGCTGAAATAACAGTGAAATTTAAAGCTAAAAAAATATCTTAAAGATCTGGACCACAGGCATTAATCGGCTGAGGAAATAAAAGCTAACGAATTCATTTGTAAAGCTTAATGAGTTAAATTAGTTTAAGCTAGTTGAAGTTAAGTTGTTCTGCAACTATATTCCACCTACTTTTATAATGTTTGTACCCTAAGATTTCCTTTCAGGAGAGCAAACTAGTTTTACTGTCTAATCAGTTAACTAAACATGCTGTGCTAAGAACTGAGAAGCGAAAGGGTTTAAGCCTTAAGTAAAATGCAGGACAAGCTGGGCACCTTTGCACACTCTTGTGTTTTCAGCTACTTGGGAGGCTGCAGTAGCAGATCTCTTGAGACCAGGAGTTCAAGTTCAGCTTGAGCAAAATAGTGAGATCCTGTTTCTAAAAAAAAAAAAAATTCAAATAAAATTTCTTGCTTTTGTGAAAAATGGAAATTTATGTGCAGAACTCATTTATTCATTCAACAAATACCTATTGATCATCTATTTGACAGGATGTTGTTCTAGGCACTGGGGACATCACAGGAAAAAAACCCCACAAAGTCTTTTTTTTTTTTTTTTTGAGACAGAGGCTTACTCTGTCACCAGGCGCCAGGCTGGAGTGCAGTGGCACAATCTCGGCTCACTGAAATCTCCATCTCCTGGGTTCAAGCAATTCTCCTGCCTCAGCCTCCTGAGTAGCTGGGACTACAGGGGCACGCCACCACGCCCAGCTAATTTTTGTATTTTTAGGAGAGACGGGGTTTCACCATGTTGGCCAGGATGGTCTCGATCTCTTGACCTCATGATCCCCTCACCTTGCCCTCCCAAAGTGCTGGGATTACAGGCTTGAGCCACCACGCCTGGCCTCCCACAAAGTCTTGACTCTCCTGGAGCATATGTTCTACTAAGAAAGCCAGATAATAAATACTTTTTTCAAGTGGTGATAAGTACTGTGAAGCAAAAAAAGGAGCAGAATGACTGAAAGGTTTTGTTAGATACATGGCAGTCAGAGAAGGCGAAAATTGCTCTGGTCCAATTAATCAATATCGTTCGATAAAATTATCAGTCATCAAGCACTTCTTGGGTGCCTACCAGAATAATAATAGCAGTATTTGAATACTTCTAGTATCAGGCATTATTTAACTTATCCTTACAACAAGTCCAAGGTAGGTATTATTAGTCTTTCAAATTTGCGGTAGATGAAACTGAGCCTTAGAGAGGCTGGCTGTTCTAGTTATCTATTGCTGTGTAACAAAACTTCCCAAAACTTATTGGCTTAAAATAACAACCATTACTTCTTTGCTCATAACTCTGCAGTTTGGTCAGGGCTTGATGACCAAACACTTGGTGATGAGCCAACAGCTTGTAGACTCCACATGGTGTCATCTGGAATGGGGCTTGGAGGCTTGATGGAGTTGGAGGATCCACACCAGAGATGGTCTCACACACAAAGCTGACAAATTGCACTGGCTGTCAACTGGAAGCTCAGCTGGGGCTGTTGGGAAAGAGCCTCATTGCCTCCCACATGGCCTCTACAAATAGCAAGATTAGTCTTCTCACAGCATGGCTGTCTCAGGGCGATTAGTTATCTTAAATGACCACTGGCTTTCCCCAGAGCACAAAAGTAAAAGATGCCATATGTATTAGTCTGTTTCTCACACTGCTATAAGGAAATACCTGAGAGTGGATAATTTATAAAGAGAAGAGGTTTAATTGGTTCACGATTCCACAGGCTGTACAGAAAGCATGGCAGCATCTGCTTCTGGGGAGGCCTCAGGGAACTTTTACTCATGGCAGAAAGCAAAGCAGAAGCAGGTATCTTCACATGGCAGGAGCAGGTGGAAGACAGAGAGGGTAGGGAGGTGCTATACACTCTTAAATGATCAGATCTCATAAGAACGCACTCACAATACACAAGGTGGGGGATAGTGCTAAGCCATTCATTAGAACTCTGCTCCTTGATCCAATCACCTACCACCAGGCCCCACCTTCAACACTGGAGATTACAATTCCATAGGAGATTTGGTGGAAACACAGATTCAAACCATATGAACATGACTTCTTAATAGCTTCACCCAGAAGTCTCATAAGGTCACTTCTGCCACATCCTACTGGTAAAAGTCAAGAAGTCAGATCCGATTACATCAGAGGGACTACACAGGGGCATGAATAATGAATACCAGGTCACATGATTCATTAGGAGTCACCAATATAATTGGCCGCCACAGTTTACCTTTGGCTTCTACTTTTTTTTTTTTTTGGAGTCAGGGAGCCTGATGAGCCAGAATAGGTTTTCAGAGAGTCTCCCTGCCTTTGGCTTCAAATGATTTATGTTCCTTCACATGCAAATTATACTCTCATCTCCCAACATCTCCAAAATTCTCATTTTCTTTTTGTATTGGTTCTAAATCTAGAGCTACCTGGGATCCCTATTTCATGGTACCACCATTTACCCAGATGCTTAAGCCAGAAACTTATTCTTTCTCCTTAATTCCTCCCCCTCTCTCCTCCCATTTCAATCTAGCATCCTATATTGCTGACTTTACTTCCTAAACAGCTCCTAATCCATTCATTTCCTTCCTTTTTCATCTCAATTCTAAGCTACCAAAATCTGTTACCTGAACTACTGTAAAAAAAAACCTCCAAATAATACCCCTTACCCCTTCTTGCTCTCCCTCTAATTTGGTGGTTCTAAATTAGGTATGATTTTCCCCCTTGGGGACATTTGGCAATGTCTGGAGACATTTTTGGTTGTCTCATCTCAGGGGATGGGTGCTCCTGGTATCTGATGTAGAGAAGCCAGGGATGCTGCTAAACATCCTACAATTCACAGGACAGCCCCTTACCACAAAAAATTATCCATCCCCAAATGTTGATAATGCTGAGGTTGAGAAAAACTTGCAATCTTTTTACCACCAAATAGCCAGAAAAGTCTTTTTCAAAGGCAATCATGACAACACACTGCTGAAAATTCTTCAAGCTCTTCCTATTGATTTTAGGTTAAGACTACGAATCATTTTTTTTGGTCTATAGGGTTTACAGTGTAGCTCCTTCCAGTCTCTTTCATCTCAGCTCGTTCACTCTCCCTCTTGCTTTTTGTGTTCCAGCCACATGGGTCTTCCTTCAATTATCATATACACACTGCGTCTCACCATAGGGCCTTACTTACCCTTTGTTAGTAATGCTCCTCTGCCTAACCCCCGCCCCGCCACCAAATACACACACCTAGTTAACTCCTGTTCATCTTTCTGATCACAGTTCAAATATCTCTTCCTTAAAGAAGATTTCGCTAACCCTCCAGACTAGGTATGAGTTCTCACAGCCCTATGAAACTTTCATTCGCAGCAGTGTATATTTATAGACTTATTTGTGTCACTATTTGATTAGTGTCTGGCCCCTCCCTACACACTAGATATAAACACCAGGAGGACCAGGTCATGTCTGTCAGGTTCATGTTGTAATCCCAGTTCCCAGTGCAATGGCTGATATACCGTAGCCACTCAGTAATATTTTAAAAATTAGTAGTCTTTGATTTTTAGAACAGTATCAGGTTCACAGAAAAATTAAGCAGGTAGCAGAGTTACCATATAACTCCCCTCCTCCACCTCCAGTTTCCCCTATTATTAACATGTTGCATTAATGTGGTACATTTGTTACAATTAATGAACCAATATTGATATGTCATTATTAACTATCATTTACATTAAGGTTTACTCTCTGTGTTGTACAGGTCTATGGGTTTTGACAAATGCATAATGTCATATACACACCATGATAGTATACAGAATTGTTTCAACCTCCTCAAAATCCCCTGTGCTTCACCTATTCATTCCTCCTCTGCCACCACTTCCTGCAAACTACTTGTCTTTTATCTGCCTATAGTTTTTTCTTTTCCAGAATGTCTTATTATTGGATATCATACAGTGGGTAGCCTTTTCAGATGGACTCCTTTCACTTAGCAATAGGCATTTTAGGTTTCCTTCATGGAAACTTTTCTTTCATGGCTTCATAGCTAATCTTGATCAAATAATGATATTCCACTGTATAGATATACCTGTTTGTTTATCTATCTGTGGAAGGACATCTTGTTTCCAGTTATTGGCAATTATGAATAAAGCTGCTATAAATATTCGTGTACAGGTTTTTTTTGTGAGCATATTCATTTAGATAAATACCTAAGTGTCTGATGGCTGGCTCATGTGATAAGACTGTGTTAAACTTTGTAAGAAACCCAAACTGTCTTCCAAAGTGACTGTACCATTCTTTAGCAATGAAGACAGCTCCTGTTGCTTTACCTCCTTGTCAGCATTTAGTCTTGTCAGTTTTTTTATTTTGGCCATAGGTGTGCAGCAGTATCTTGTTATTTAATTTTGTATATTTTGAATACAAGTTCTTTACCAGACATATATTTTTAAGAAAAATTCTCTCAGTTTGTTTTTTGTCTTTTCATTCTCTTAACAGTATCTTTAGAAGAGCAGAAGTTTCAATTTTTAATTAACTTCAACTTATAATTTTTTAAGTCCATGGACTGTGGTTTTGGTGTTTCCTCTAAAAACTCATTGCTAAACCTAAGTAACATAGACTTTCTCCTTTGTTATCTACTTCTGTAAGTTTTATAGTTTTGAATTTCACATTTCTGGACACTCTCAGTAGTATTTGTTAAATAAAGTAATGAGGGCTAATGGCAATAGAAATGAAATAGAAGAGCTTGGGTGAGAAGAAAATTACTGGCTTGATAGATTTAGAAGGCATCAGCATAAAAATAATACTTAAAGCCTGCTTGGAACTCATCTTGAAAACTAAGTTGCTTTCAGACATAGTTGAGACAGGCAGCTGACCAGAAGGACAAGATTTAGGGCAAACCAATAGGTCAGAAGAGATCACAAGGACCTGATTTATTGATCACAGATTGAGGAGAGGCAGTCCAGTACCCTGGAGAGCTCCCAGAGCATCTATATTTTCGACACGTGGGAGCTCTCAAATGCCCCTAGCTGACAGTATTTAAGATCTCTCAAAGTCTCATAAGACCAGAAACCTATATAATGGCACTGCATGAGTTTCAACTAACTCTTCTAAAATATTATAACAGTATAAAATTATAACAGTATAAAAAAATTGAGAAATAGGAACACAAAAAAGAAAATAAAATTCTACCACATAGAGAGGACCATTAAGTACATTCATTACTAATTGATGATGAAATGACATGTATAAATGAATCCTATTTATTCATTCCCATCTTCCTTTGCCAGAAATCCTTCAAATGCTCCAATTTAATGTATAAATTCTGTGGAATTAAATTTTATTATCTAAGATTATGTAATTAAATAAACTCTGCTTCAGTTGTAATTATTATTTGTGGCAATCCCTTGTCCCTGGCGTGAGAGAGCCAGTGAAAAGTCAATCGAACTGGAGAGAGCCAGTGAAGAGAGAGAGAGAGTGAGTGAAGACAGAGCCAGTAAAAGAGACCCAGTGAAAAGCCAGTGAAGAGAGAGTGAGTGAAGAGAGAGCCAGTGAAGAGAGAGCCAGTGAAAAGTCAATCGAACTGGATTGGGATACCAATTGGGATACCAGAACTTGATTAGGTGTGTAGTTTTCCATCCGATACCAGTCCTCTCCTTTCTTAAGCTCCAGATGCATTGCAGTCATAGCAACCTCTTTATTTGCAGTGTAATTCTCTTTTTGAGTCCAATTTCAGCACAATGACAGAGAGATATTTCTCAAGGATGGACTTATTTTAAAGCTTCTTATGGTTCTCTTATTTCTATATAAGATAGTGGTTAAAGAGTAGTTTCCAAAGTCAAACAAAACTGGATTCAAATCTGTATATTTTATGACTCTGTACAACTTGCTTATATTCTCTGCCTCAGTTGTTTTATCTGTAAAATAGGAATTAATACTGTCTTCTTCATAAGGTTGTTTGAAAAATTAAATAAAATAGCATGTGCAAAGTACTTTTCATGCAGTTTGGTACAAGGTAAACATTCAGTAAATGTTATTGTTATTTCTGTTACTATTGTTATTATCACATGAAAGTTCAAATTTAGTTAGCATGTTAGTAGACTCAAAGTATATTGGCAGCTCAGAATAACAACCTTTTTGTTCTGGGAAATAGTTCTCTCCAACTATAATTATGTGCTTCTTGTGGTGCAGTTAATGTTACAAAAGACTCCACCTCTCTGTCTATAAGGTGGGTCTTGATACAATTTTATTGGTCAAAATATCTTATCCTCTTGACTATAGCATCTGGCCTAGGTTGGGCATGTGAGCTAAGCCTAGCCAGCTAGAATATTTCCATGGTACAGAGAACAGTTTGGAAGCTCCCCAAAAAGCTAAAAACAGAGCTCTCATACTGTTCAGCAATCCCATTCGTTATTATATACCCAAAAGAAAGGAAATCAGAGGATCGAAGAGATATCTGTACTCTCATGTTTGTTGCAGCACTGTAGCCAAGATTTGGAAGCAAACTAAGTGTCCATCAACAGAGGAATAGATGAAGAAAATGTGGTACATATACATAGTGGAGTATTATTCAGCCATAAAAATAATGAGATCCTGTCATTTGCAACAACATGGATAGAACTGGAGGTCATTACATTAAGTGAAATAAGCCAGGCACAGAAAGACAAAGTTTGCATGTTCTCACTTATCTGTGGGAGCTAAAAATTAAAACAATTGAAATCATGGAGATAGAGAGTAGAATGATGGTTACCAGAGGCTGGGAAGGGTAGTGGGTGGGTGTGTGGAGGAAGTGGGGATGGGATATGGGTACAAAAAATAATTAGAAAGAATGAATAAGACCTAGTATTGGCTAGCACAACAGGGTGACTATAGTCAAAAAATTTAATTGTACATTTAAAAATAATTGAATATAATTGGATTGTTTGTACCACAAAGAATAAATGCTTGAGGTGATGAATACACCATTTACCTGATGTGATTATTATAAATTGCATGCCTATATCAAAATATATCATGTAACCCATAAATATATGCACCTGCTCTGTACTCACAAAAATTAAAAATTAAAAAAGAACGCTTCCCTGGGATTTTTTTTGGCTAGAACTATAAGGTGGGGTATGGAGGTAAAAGAGGAGGTGGGGGTAGTGAATTCCTTTCTCTTAACTGATTTCTATACTTAAATGCAACCTTGCTGAAAGCTGTTTCCCACTGCATAAAGAAGCCATTTGCAGCAGAGAATGAAAGTACCATTCAGACAGGAGCAGAAACAATGAGAGAGGGCGGGAGGATCATGACATCTTTCTCCTCTGTGCTTCCAGACAACACCAAAAGAAGGGGTGCCACCCTTCTGAAGCTTGTTTTGGTTACAATAATGACCCTTGCAATAAAAAATGTCTTGACCCATACCGCTTTTCATATAAGTCTCTCACAATGACACCCAACTGCTTTTCCATCCTTGTTTTTATTCTTTACACTAGGTTCCACTGAACGTTTTCCTCATTCCTAGGATGTGTCACACCCTTCACACTTCTACACATTTGTACTGCATCTTAATTACTTATTAATGCCATTGCCTCCAGACTCTGCTCTGAGCTCTGCAACCCACTTTGTGTGTGTGTAATTTTTTTAAAACTTTAAGTTCCTGGATACATGTGCAGAATGTGCAGGTTTGTTACATAGGTATACATGTGTCATGGTGTTTTGCTGTACCTATCAACTAGGTTTTAAGTCCCACATGCATTAGGTATTTGTCCTAATACTCTGTCTTCCCTTGCCTGCCACCCCTCGACAAGCCCCCATGTGATGTTCCGCTCCCTGTGTCTATGTGTTCTCATTGTTCATCTCCCACTTATGAGTGAGAACATGCGGTATTGGTTATATACATTTTAAATGCTTGTATCCTGTCCTAACAGTGGATAGCACAGTTCTTCACATATAGAAGAACATAGTTAACATTCTGAAACAAATGAATATCCATTTTAAAATTTATGTAAGGGCTGCTCCACAATTCATGCTCCATGCCAGAGGAATTTCCAAGGAAAGCATGTAAAAAAGGGTAATGCCCTCCTATCCCTAAGCAGCTCAGAGTCTAATTAGGAGAGTCTGACATGTAGTGAGTGCTGTAAGAGAAAAAGAAATGAAGCACTTACATATATATTATCTCATTTAGTCTGTACAATAAAGCTTTAATGTTGATATTCTTATTTTTCCCATTGAGCCCCCCAAAAATCTCAGGCTGTGGGAGTTTAGGAAACTTGCCTAAGATCACCCCACTGGTAAAGTGATAGAGGCTGGGGGGCAACTGAAGTCCTCTTTCCTCCAAGGGTTCCTATCTCTGCTACTCAGTGGACAAATTAGCAGTGTGAAGCAGAAAAAGGAAGAAGGTTTATTCTTCTTCCCATTATATAATTCATTCCCCCCCCTCCTCCACCCAAATTTTGATGATTTAATATTCAAAACCTTGTGTCATGAGCAGGGTATGTGGAGATGGGAATTGGAACCTAGCCCTGTGACTCTTAATTGAGTGATTTGTTTTGACTGCAAACACATTTTTCAATCACTCACCTTAAGTTTTCAACTGCCAAGATAGCACTACTATCACTTGATGGCAGCACACCCAAATTCTTATGGGATTGGAGTAGGGGGGAGATGATTTGATAAATCTAAAATTATTTGGTAATAGTAACAGTCAAAATTTAAATTTTTTATGCTTCTGAAAGTTGATGTCATGCAACTGCACTTGGAAAAGATGATATGATGCTTAATTTTAGATTCATTTGTATAGTTTCAATAGATTCCATAGTTAAAACTTATACTTTATAGATATAAGACTATATAACTATACAGGCAAGGAGACTCAGACAATTTATTCTAAAATAATAAGAACACTAATGCCTTTCTGGCTAACTTCACGAGGGTACAACTTGACAGCTCTTGGCTTTACGTCCACAATGTGCATGCATTTTTGTTTCCTACCCAGGGATTTCACTGTTGACCTTGAGGCATGAAACACAATAAAAACTCACAGTAGCCATGTAGACAACTCAGAGGTGCAAGGCAGGGATCTTAATACCCTGGGGAGAGAACTCCTCACCAATGCAAGATGGGAGCTGGTGGATATATTCCTCTTCTTTCCTCCCCCAGTGGACTGAGAACTACCTTCATCTCCATACAACTGCCTTTGTTTCTGCTTTCAATGTCTTTATTGTCTACCTTCACTACTTTTTCAGCTGGCAAAGAAGTTCCTCCACCATCATCTCTTAAGCCACAGCTTTCACCCCTTTCCCCGTTGTTGCTGCCCCTGCCTTCTCCTCATTCACTACCTTCCATCCCCCACCCTTCTCTTGCCCCTGCTCTGGCACTGAGAAAGCTATCACTTTGTCTTTTTACCCCAATCTCAAAGCCCTCACTGGGCTCAGGAACCCTGATCTACTTAGATGATAACAAAAATATTTTCTTATTTTTAAAATGTTTTAAAGAGTTTTTTTTAGGAGACAGGGTCTTGCTCTGTTGCCCAGAATAGAGTGCAGTGGTGCTTGTTGCAACCTTGAATTCCTGGGCTCAAGTGATCTTCCTGCCTCAGTCTCCTCAGTTGGGACAACAGGAGCGTGCCACCATGACCTGCAATTTTTATTTTTTTGAAACAAGGTCTCACTCTGTTGCCCAGGCTGGAGTACAGTGGTGCGATCGTGGCTCACCGAAGCCTCGACTTCCCCAGCTCAAGTGATCCTTCTGCCTTAGCACCGCAGCAGATTGGACTACAGGCATACGCCACCACACCTGGCTAATTTTTGTATTTTGTGTAGAAACAAAATAGGGTTTTGCCATGTTGCCCAGGCTGGTCTTGAACTCCTGGCTCAAGTGATCCACCTGCCTCAGCCTCCCAAAGTGATGAGATAGCAAGCAAAAGCCACTGGGCCCAGCTTCTTCTAATTTTTTTTAAATTTTATTTTATAGAAACAGGGTCTTACTATGTTGGCCACGCTGATCTTGAACTTCTGGTCTCAAGAGATCTTCCTTCCTTGGCCTCTCAAAGCTCTGGGATTACAGCTTTGAACCATCACATCTGGCCTTGTTTTCTTTTTAACATAGAGGACTCCATATAAAAGTGATTTAATCCCAGATGAGTGAGTCACTAAAAAAGGAATACAGTTAGGGTAATTTAGAATGAGGAAAAAACTTAGAGATTATCTAGTTATCAAACTCCCTTGCTTTATAGATGAAGAAATTGAGATTCAAGAGATAAATGACATGCACATGTTTATATGGTATTCCTATTGGTATATCTATTACTGCATAACAAATTACCCTAAAACATAATGGCTTAAAACAACAACTTTATTATACCTAAATATTTGGCAGGTTAGTAATTAGGACAGGTATCAGCTTGGTGGTTGTTTTCCATGTGGTTGACTGAGGCCACCTGGTGGTATTTAGCAGGCAGATGGCTGCCTGGAGGGTTCAAGATCGGTTCACCCACGTCTTGTATTTAGGGTGGATAGGCCGGAAGGCTGGGCTCAGTTGAGACTCAATCAGAGCACCTGCAGGTGACTTCTGTTTCATGATGGTCTCAGGGTAGTTCGACTTTGTACCTGACAGTTCAGGACTCCCAGAGACAGTGTTCCAAAATACTAAAAATAGAAGCTGCCAATTTGTGAAGTTCTTGAACCAGATCAGATCAGTCAGAGTAGGAGTAAAGCTGAATAATCAAAACTCTTCAATAAATATTGAACTGAATCTAAGAGAGTTTTTTAATATTGATTTTCATGAAACTCTGACTTTTCCATTAATTGTAATCAGAGTCTGAATCACACTGAAGTCCTGAAGGAGCGGGAATAGAAATTAGTCTGGATGCTACCATCATTGTTATTTGCATGTCTGTCTCTGTTACTTTTTTATTTTAATTTTTTTAGAGACAGGAGGGTCTTGCTATGTCACCCAGGCTAAAGTGTGGTGACCATTCACAGGCATGATCATTGCACACTACAACCTTTAACTCCTGGGCTCAAGTGATTCTCCTGCCTCAGTCTTGGCACCATAATGACCTTGATCAAATTAATTTTTTTTTTGAGACAATTTTTCACTCTGTTGTTCAGGCTGGAATGCAGTGGTGTGATCATGGATCAGTGGTGCGCTGCAGCCTTGACTTCCCCAGGCTCAAGGGATCTTCCCACCTCAGCCTCCCTAATATCTGTGACTATAGGCACATACCACCATGCCCGGATAATTTATTTTTGTATGTTTTGTAGAGACAAGGTCTCGCTATGTTGCCCAGGCTGCTCTCGAACTCCTGGGCTCAATTGATCCACCGTATTGGCCTCCCAAAGTATTGGGATTACAGATGTGAGCCACCACGCCCAGCCAATCAAAATAATTTCTGATCCTTAGTGCCTATTTGAAAAATAGGGATAATAAGAGGGTTGTTATGCAAATGAAAAGAGATAATACATGCAAAGCAATATAATGCTGACTATTATTATTTCAATCTTCTTTTCTCCCTCTAACCATTTTTCAACTTTGTAGCATTCATTGCTCTTGTTGCACATTGTGCTAACTGTTACATTTGCCACTCTAGCTTGTAATTTTCTTCCTACCCCCTTGAAGGTAAGAACAAGATCTTATTTATAGTGATATTCCCAGTGTCTGGCATGTAGAAGATGCTTGTCAGAGAACAAACTTTTTGGCCAGGCACAGTGGTTCACACCTGTAATCCTAACACCTTGGGAGGCCAAGGAGGGCAGATTGCTTAAGCTCAAGAGTTCAAGACCAGCTGGGCCAACATGGTGAAAACCCATCTCTACAAAAAAATTAGCTGGATGTGATAGCTTATACCTGCAGTCCCAGCTACGTAGGGGTGCTGATGCAGGAGAATCACTTGAGCCCAGGAGCTGAAGGCTGCAGTGAGCTGTGTTTGTGCCACTGCACTCCAGCCTGGGTGACAAAGTGAGACCCCGTCTCAAAACAAACAAACAAACAAAAAACAAAGTTTCAGCAAATTAAATTTCAAAGCTCTGATTGAATTATTAGTGACTCATGAACTGAGCAGCAGCTAATCTACAAAATAAAAAGGAGCCCTGATGAGCTAAACAGAATGGGTGAGTTTTATAGGCAGAAAAAAGCAGAAACAAAGAGAAACAAAAAACAAATAGTACCATTTCAGGGTTAATTTCCTTATAGGGATAAGGAAATCTTCTTGGCCTAATGGGATTTGGCTACTATCTCTTAGGTTTTGGTTTGGTAACGTGAAACTTTAGCATGGGTGATTCCATTTTGGACCTGCTATATTTTCTTTAACATAAATGAGTGTTGAGGAAACGAAGACTTTTTTTTGGCTATTCTAACCCTAATTAATATTCTCTCTTTTGAATGCATATAATAATTATAGTATTCACTACACAATCTAGCATTTAATTAATGTCTCTTATTGCTTCATGCATTGCATTTCTTCAATTAGAGTAGATATTCCTTGAGGGTACACAGTAATCTTACAAATACACGTTAAATTATAGAAAAATATACAGTAGGCACTTAATGAATTATCGTTAAATGAATGAGTGAAACACTTTACCTCTTGCCTTTCCATTAATGACCTGCCTATTAATATTTCTAGGATCTTAGTTGTTAGAAGAAAAATAGGAAAGGAATGGTTGACTTTTGCTCCAGTGGATGGTGGTATATAAGTATCCTCTGTCACAAATTCACTTTGGAAAGTTATTTATACGGTTATGGGGATCATTGTCATATTTATAATGCACTACCACTTGGTAACCAATTACATAACTTCCTATGTTTCACTTATACTCTCTCAAATCTTTTTGATATTAATTGCATGGCACACTTAGTTTAAGAGAAAGCTTATTAAAGTAGCAAAAAGATATTCTCCCATTTCAATGAAGCAAAAAGATTTGTCATGACTGAAAGTACAATGAAATATATTTTGTAGGCTGAGGTGGTATCATTGATAAGAATTTTGCTTTACCTTGCTATGAAGATTTTCTACGATAAATGCTCCAAAAGCTTTTTTTTTCTTAGTCCTGCCTAAGCAGGACATTAAAAAATTTGATTATAAACTCATAACTGTTCCCCTCCATGGAAATCTTTAGTAAAAGGCAAAAGATTTGTTCATTATGAAGAGAAACCAGAGCATCTAAAAGTTTTAACGTTGTTAATCTTGGAAGTTCTGGCCACTGGTGACAATAGAGACTGGGCAAGCTGGAGGTGCCTGAGGTATGGGGCAGTTGGGCCTTTTGGCCTTGCAGAAAGGTATCATGTGAAGGCTGGGTGCGGTGGCTCACACCTGTAATACCAGTACTTCGGGAGGCTGAGGTGGGCAGATCACCTGAGGTCAGGAGTTCGAGACCAGGCTGACCAATATGGTGAAACCCCATCTTTAAGAAAAAAAAAGAAAAGAAAAGTATCATGTGAGTAATGGTCTTTGACCACTGACACTTGCCATAGCTCACATTAAGTGTGATTTGAGGATTGAGCCTTCCAGGGAGGACGTGAGCTAAGAAACAGTTCCTAGCACCTGGAAGCATCCTGTACCTAAGTCTTTTCAGGAGGACTCCAGAGTCCCCATAGGGATTTTCTCCACTAACTCCATTTCTGGAGCATCCAGATCCTGTCTATGTCTTGTATTTTACAATCACTATCAAATGTATACATTTTTGTTTTAAAAAGATGGCTGGGCACAGTGGCTCATGCCTATAATCTCAGTGCTTTGGGAGGCTGAGGTGGGAGGATGGCTTGACCCCAGGAGTTTGAGGTTAGAGTGAGCTATGATTGCACTGTAGCACCCTAGCCCAGGCAATAGAGCAAGAACCTGTCTTTAAAGAAAAAAAGGAAAGTTTTATGGGCAGTTCAGATACCAAAGAACGTCTTTGGGTAATTTTTAAAATTTTATGTAGGGTTAATTTGAGGATGCAGAAAGCACTCATCACTCCTAGAGGGCTTTCTACCTTTAAATAAGGCTGGAAAAAGAATAAAAGCTTTGGGCTGGGTACCATGGCTCATGCCTATAATCCCAGCACTTTGAGAAGCCAAAGCGGGTGGATGGCTAGAGCACAGGAGTTAGAGACCAGCCTGGGCAACATGGAAAAATCCTGTCTCTACTAAAAATACAAAAAAAAAATTAGCCGTGTGGTACCTGCCTATAGTCCCAGCTACTTGAGAGGCTGAGGTGGGAGGATCACCTGAGCTTGGGAAGTTGAGGCTGCAATGAGCTGGGACTGTGCTACTACACTCCAGCTTAGGCAACCAGAGTGAGATCCTGTCAAAAAAAAAAAAAAAAAGAAGGGGGAGGAGGAGAAGGAGGAAGAGGAGACGAGGGGGAGGAGGAGGGGGGGAAAAAGAAGAAGAAAAGAAACTCTGGAGTCAGATTTATCCTAGACAATTTTAATTCCAGTTTTGCCACTGTGTTGGTCATTATCTTTGTCCCAGGTTGATTCTCTGTCCTTTCTTTGCCCTGGTCTGTGTCCAGGCAAGGCCTACTTCTCTGGTCTATATTACCCCAGCTCACTTGCCCTCTGGCTTCTGGTTGGGTCAGGCCACTGTAAAGACACCTTATAAGGTTACTGTATGGAGATCAGAGGGCACCAGGAAAGAAAGGTCAGAGTATCTATTGTACACTTCACCCGCATAGTCATATCCACTGCTAGAGTGACCAGCTTGGCCCAGCTTGCCCAGGACTTTCCTAATTTTAGCACTGAAAGTCCTACACCCAGGATGGTTGGTTGGTCACCTAATCTATTGGCCTTCTCCTCCAAGTTTCCAGCTTTAGCTGGGTTCAGATAAAAGCTCCCTCTCCTTATTTCATTTCGTTACCTTTTCACCATCTCTCAACCCACTTCTGTCTCTACCAACATGATCCCACCATCCATCCTCTTCTCTTTTCGTGTGTTGGGGTATCTACCTCTTCATCTATTTTACTATTAACATCTACATTGATGATTCCCAAATATACATCTATAGCACTCTCCTGCCCTCATATTTGGAGGGCTAATATTTATTAAAGGCTTACAGAAACAATTGCTAAGATTTTTTTTTTCTTTTTTTTTTTTTAAGATGAGGTTTCACCATGATGGCCAGGCTGGTCTTGAACTCCTGACCTCAGGTGATCCACCCACCTCGGCCTCCCAAAGTGCTAGGATTACAGGCGTAAGCCACCGTGCCTGGCAACAGTTGCAAAGATTTTATAAGCAATATCTTGTTTAATTTTCGGAATGAGCTTGTAAGGGAAGTAATATTATTATCTCTATTTTAGCAGATGAGGAAACGAGATGTTTAAAAGGCTAGTAACCGGTGGATTAGCCAATTTTCAGACTCTGCCCTATATGACTTCAGAGCTCCTACCCCTCAGGGAGATCCTGCCTGAGCATCCTCTGTGTTCTCCCTCCTTCTCCAGTTCTAGTTTCCCTGATAACACTCACCTTTGCTTGAAGTTTTATGTATATCTATTTGTCTGTTGTTGTTCCAAGAGGACAGGCACTTTGTTTCCTTTGTCTCTGTATACCACTATCTAGAACTGTTATTCTTAAACTTGAGCATACATCAGAATAATCTGAAAGGCTGGTAAAAACACAGATTGCTGGGCCCCACCCCCAAAGTTTCTTTCTTTCTTTTTGTTTTTTTTTTTTTTGTTTTTTGTGATGGAGTCTCACTCTGTCACTCAGTCTGGAATGCAGTGGCATGACCTTGGCTCACTGCAAACTCTGTCTCCCAGGTTCAAGCAATTCTCATGCCTCAGTTTCCTGAGTAGCTGAGACTACAGGCGAGTGCCACCATACCCAGCTAATTTTTGCATTTTTAGTAGAGATGGGGGTCTCACTATGTTGGCCAGGCTGGTCTCAAACTTCTGACCTCAAATTATCTACCCACTTTGGCCTCCCAAAGTGCTTGGATTATAGGCATGAGCCAATGCACCCAGTCCAGAGTTTCTGATTCAGTATGTGTCTGAAGTGGAGTCCAGGAATATATATACCTCCACCTCCTGGGTCCAAACAATTCTCCTGCCTCAGCCTCCTGAGTAGCTGGGATTACAGGTGCATGCCACGATACCCGAATAATTTTTGTATTTTTCACCATTTTGGAGATTTCACTATTTTGGCCAGGCTGATCTCGAACTCCTGACCTCAGGTGATCCACTTGCCTCGGCCTCCCAAAGTGCTGGGATTACAGGCGTAAGCAATTGCGCCTGGCCAGGAATATATATTTATAATAAGTTCCCAGGGGATGCTAGTGCGGCTGATCTGGAGACCATACTTTGAGAACCAAGGGCTTAGAACATCCCAGGCTCAATCAAGGTAGGAAAACTGATTATTAATTGTTGAACTAGTTAATTCATTCACTTGACAAGTAAGACAATTTGACAATTACTTGAATTCTCTCTGAAAATGAATAAAGGAAATACTTCTTACATTAGTATTTTCAAATCTTTTTAGGGAGTACCTCTTCACTCACCAGAGAAGCTAAGAGGGAAAGTTCCCATTTGAACAATGGGTGGACAGAGGTAAGCCAGGAAAAGGAAACCTTCTATTCATTTTTTAAAATTGTGGTGAAACATACCTAAATAAACAAACGAAAAAGTTCCACATATGAATAATAGCTGCCACAGTTACAAGATTGTTTGGTTTTATTAAAAGATATGCATTTTAGAGCAGTTTTAAGTTCATGGCAAAATAGTAGATTTCTCAGATATAGGCTTACTTGATTTTTTTTATTATGCTTCACAGATACTGAGGTTTTTTTTTTTACAAATTAAAAGTTTGGGGCAATGTGGCATCAAGCAAGTCTACTGGTACCATTTTTCTGACAATATGTGGTCATTTTGTGTCTCTGTGTCACATTTTGGTAATTTTGACAGTATTTTGAACTCTTCATTATTATTATGTCTGTTATGGTGATCCGTGATAAATGATCATTGATGTTTCTATTGTAATTATTTTGGGGTGCCATGACCGTGCCCGTATAAGATGGCAAACTTAATTGATGAATGTTTTGTGTATTCTTACTACTCCACCAACCAGCTGTTCCCCTATCTCTTACCCTCTCCTCTTGCCTCCCTATTTCCTGAGACACAAAAGTACTGAAATCAGGCCAATTAATAACCCTACAATAGCTCTAAGTGTTCTGGTGAAAGGAAGAGCCACCCATCTCTCACTTTAAATCAAAAGCTAGAAATGATTAGGCTTAGTGAGGAAGGCATACTGAAAGTTGAGATAGGCCAAAAGCTAGGCCTCTTGTGCAAAACAGTTAGCCAAGTTGTGAATGCAGAGTAAAAGTTCTGGAAGAAAATGAAAAGTGCTACTCCAGTGAGCACACAAATAATAAGAAAGTAAAACAGCCTTATTGCTGATATAGAGAAACTTTTCATGGTCTGGATAGAACATCAAACCAGCTACGTTCATTTTCGTAAACCAAAGCCTAATACCTGTATTAACAAATCTAGACTGTATCATTCAGAGTAGACTAAAATATACTGGGTGGCAGACAACTTCAAACTGCAGTGGCTAACACAACAAAAGTTTGTTTCGCCATTTTGAATATTCACAAGCAAAAAATTTCTTTCTTGAGACAGGGTCTTGCTCTGTTGCCCAGGCTGGAGCTCAGTGGCAAGATCACAACTCACTGTGGCCTCAACTTCCCAGGCTTAATTGATCCTCCCACCTTAGCCTCCCAAGTACCTGGGACTACAAGTGCTCGCCACCATGCCCAGCTAATTTTTTTTTTTTTTGAGGCAGGTTTTTGCCATGTTGCCCAGGAGAGTCTCAAATTCCTGTGCTCAAGCAATACTCCCCACCTCAGCCTCTCAAAGTGTTGGGATTACAGGCATGAGCCACCACACCCAGCCACAAAAAGATTAATGCAGACCTATACCTCTCACACTGTGCACAAAAATTAACTCGAAATGGATCATAGGCTTACATGTAAGTGCTGAGAGTTCTTAGATATAACACCAAAAGCATGTGTATTTAAAAAAGATAAATAAGACTTCACTGAAATTAAACTTTTTCCCTTCAAAAGACATTAAGCCTGGCAAAGGTGGCCTGCATCTGTAATCTCAGCTCCTTGAGAGGCTGAGGTGGGAGGATAGCTTGAAGCCAAGAGTTCCAGACCAACTTGGGCAACATACAGAGATCCCATCTCTAAAACAATTAAAACCAAATTAGCTGGGAGTGGTGGTGTGCACCTGTAGTCTCAGCTACTTGAGAAGCTAAGATGGGAGGAATGCTTGAGCCCAGGAGTTCGAGGTTTTAATGAACCACTATACTCCAGGCTGGGCAACAGAGTGAGACCTTGTTTCTGGAGTAGAGGGAAAGATACCATTAAGAAAACTGAAAAGTCAAGTCATAGACAGGAAGAAAATTTTGCAAATTATGCAACAGGTGTACAGACATGTTCTTGTGGCACTTCTCAAAGCGGTTGTACTTGCGGATATAGTGGAGGTAGTCTCGGCGAATGACAATGGTCCTCTGCATCTTCATCTTGGTCACCACCCCAGAGAGGATCCACCCTCGAATTGAGACATTACCAGTGAAGGGACATTTCTTGTCAATCTAGGTGTCCTCAATAGCCTCTTTGGGTGTCTTGAAGCCCAGACCGATGTTCTTGTAGTATCGTGGGAGCTTCTCCTTGCCAGTTTCTCCCAGCAGGACCGTCTTCTTGTTTTGAAAGATAGTCGACTGCTTTTGGTAGGCACCCTCATTCTGAATGTCTGCTATCTTCTCGGCCGCCTGAAAAAAGGAAAGCCCACTCCCACTATTTTAAATTATTATAATTGTTATGTTTTTAGAGACGAGGTTTCACTATATTGCCCTGGCTGGTCTCAAACTTCTGGGCTCAAGCCATCCTCCAGCCCTGGCCTCCCAAAGTGCTGGGATTGTAGATATGAGTCACCATGTCTAGCAACCCCTACTGTTATGAGTGAAATCAGAAAGACAGACAAGTATCAGTGAGGATATCAGGAAACTGGAAGGCTTACATATTGCTTACGCTTTGGAAAACAGTTTGGCAATATCTTAAAAAGTTAAGCATAAACTTACCATACAACTCAGCAATTCCATTTCCAGGGATCTACTCAAGAAAAATAAAAAATGAATATCCACACAAAGACTTGCACGCAAATGTTCATAGCAGTCTTATTCATAATAGCTCCAAATTGAAAACAACCTAAATGTCCTTCAACTGGCGAATGGATAAACAAAATATAGTACATTCGTTCAAATGGAGCTCTATTTAGCAATAAAAGGAAAGAACTACTGACTGGTACAATGTAGATGAACCTCAAAAACATTATTCTGAGTGAAAGAAGCCAGATGCAAAAGACTACTTATTGTATGAGACCATTTACATGAAATTGTCAGATAGCAGATAGCCAATTGCCTAGGGTTGGGAGTGGGAAGGAGGGTTGACTGCAAATGGGCATAATGAATTTTTTGGGGGTGATGGAAATGTTTTAAAAGCAGATTGTGGTGATTGCACAATTCTAGTCACTGCTTATTGTAAACATTTAGGAACTGAAATTGACAGTCTATCTCAACACAAGCTTCCATGATTACCACAGCATGG
Organism: Cacajao melanocephalus; assembly: GCA_963573385.1. NCBI lineage: Eukaryota > Metazoa > Chordata > Mammalia > Primates > Pitheciidae > Cacajao > Cacajao melanocephalus. The sequence continues at coordinate 32,777 of CAUYLG010036362.1, forward strand.
GGACGGGAGATGTGCCTCTGCTTCTTTTTTTTTTTTTTTTTTTTTTTTTTTTTTGGTTATTTTTAACCCGTTGGGTTGAAACGGCCCCACCACCCGCAACCAAAAACCCCCCCCCCGGGGTAAAACAAATAAACCAGCAACACCCACCCCAAAACATGGGCCAA
>CAUYLG010036363.1:0-40709 GCA_963573385.1 Cacajao melanocephalus
GGCTCCTCCGCCGGGAATCTCCTAGTCTGTGGGCAACAAAAATTCGTCTGAAAGTGCGGCGTCCACTCGCTCTCTGCGCTTTCACTGGGAGCTACAATCCTGAGCTGTTGTTAATCGGCCATCTTGGATCTCTCCCCCTAATAAAATATTAAATTTATACAATTCATCTGTGGAAAAGAGCTAATGGGATGTGGGAAAAGGGAAGGAAAAAATGCTGTAAATGATCGTGAAAAATAAGAAAGAAGAATTTAATTTTGTAAGTGTTAGAAATTGTTCATTGAGGAGAAAAAAATGAAACAAATAAATCAGATACTCTGATAGGCATGAAGCTTCTCCATCCTGAAATAGAAGTAGTGTGAGAAAACTTAACCTTCCGGAAAAAATGAATGGGTATTCTAAAGCCACTTATTTTATTTTTTCACTGATAATGTGCTCACACAAGAGAACATTACATTGTGAACTCTGAGGGTGGGGTGACATTTCTCACTTGTTTTTTCTTTTTTGGGACAGAGTTTTACTCTTGTTGCTCAGGCTGGAGTGCAATGGCATGATCTCGGCTCACTGCAACCTCCGCTTCCCAGGTTCAAACAATTCGCCTGTCTCAGCCTCTCAAGTAGCTGAGATGATAGGCGCCCACCACCACACTCAGCTAATTTTTGTAGTTTTTTAGTAGAGATGGGGTTTCACCATTTTGGCCAGGCTGGTCCTGAACTCCTGATCTCAGGTAATCCACCCACCTCAGCCTCCCGAAGTGCTGGGATTACAGGCGTGAGCCACCGCGCCTGGCCTGGTATTGTGTATAGCAGCTAATGCTGTGCTTTGCATGTAGGAGGGTGTTGATGAATATTGATTTGACTGGAAGATGGAATGGACAAGCAGAACCTTTAAAGCAGGGGTGTCCAAGGTATTGGCTTCCCTGGGCCACATGGGAAGAAGAATTGTCTTGGGCCACATGTAAAATACACTAGCACTAATGATAGCTGATGAGCTTAAAAAAACTATCGCAAAAAAATCTCATAATGTTTTATGCAAGTTTACAAATTTGTGTTGGACGGTATTCAAAGCCGTCTTGTGCCGCATGTGGCCGGTGGGCCGTGGGTTGAACAAGCTTGATTTAAAGTCTCTGGTGAGGCTGGGCGTCTGTAATCCCAGCACTCTGGAAGGGCAAGGTGGCCAATCACCTGAGGTCAGGAGCTTGAGACCAGCCTGGTCAACATGGTGAAATACCATCTCTATTAATAATAGAAAATATTAGCTGGGCATGGTGGTGGGTCCCTGTAGTCCCAGCTACTTGGGAGGCTGAGGCAGAAGAATTGCTTGAACCCGGGCTACAGTGAGCTGAGATCGGGCCATAGCACTTTAGCCTGGGGGGCAGAGTGAAACTCCGTCTCACCAAAAAAAAAAAAAAAGTCTCTGTTGAGGTACACCTGGATACATTTTGGTTTGACAGACACAAAAATGAGGATGTAGGGCTTGGAAATTGCGGTCAAATGTGCACAGACATATGCACATTCTACTGAACTGTGCTCTAGTAATCGGGTCATAGCATCATAGCATATGTGTCAGGAAAACAATACCTGGCAAATGTCTCATCCTGAGCACAATTCCAGTAACAGTTCTGCCATGATTTATTTTGCGATTGCAAATAATGTATTATCTTCTGTCATTCTAGCTTGTTTTCTGTGTCTATAATGGAATATAGTCAAAGTACCCTAAAGTAACTTAGCTAACTATAATGTTGCAGATGTAAGTAAGTGTTATTTGCTGCTTGCTTAGAAATGTTTCTGAGACAAAGGTCAAAAGTATTTTTAAAACAAGGTTATTCTTAAAACAATGGCGTAATTAAATGTAAGCATATGACCACAGCATTATATGGTGACAACTTACATGTATAAAAATTCCATGTTTCTTAGTAATCCCTGATCAAACATACTGCCATGAAATATAGAGAGATTAGAGTGATTATATTACAGTTGCTGTGGCAACCCACAACTTTTTTTTTTTTTTTTTGTCTGTTTGAGACAGGTTCTTGCTCTGTTGTCCAGGCTGGAGTGCAGTGGTGCAATCAGGGCTCACTGCAACTCTGCCTCCCGGGCTCAAGTGATTCACCCATCTCAACCTCCTAAGTAGCTGGGATTACAGGCATGTGCCACCACACCCAGCTAATTTTTTTATTGGTAGTAGAGATGGGTTTTTGCCATGTTGCCCAGGCTGGTCTTGAACCCCTGAGCTGAAGCAATCCGGCTGCCTCTTCCTCCCAAAGTTTTAGGATTATAGAAGTGGGCCACTGTGCCTTGTCTCTTTTTCTGCATTGTGTATCAAAGCCACAACATGATGTTTTTGTAAGTGACGTTATAGCAGCCCAAGGTCTGAGTACAATAGTTAATGACTCATCCCAATGAATTGTGTTTTTCAATCTTACTTGTTCACTACCATGGAGGGAAGCATTAAAGCCTTACAGTTCCCAGAAAAAATGGCCAGGCTTTATTTTTAGTTTAAAGGGTCAGACTTTTATTCTTCTGAAAAGGATACTGAGGTAAATTGAGAATAAACAACAAATGTGGGCTTATATATAAGCTGCCATGAGGTGATTTCCCAGAGCTAGACTTAAATGGTTATTGATTTTTAAATCTTGAAACATTACAGGATTGTAGGCTTATCACTTACTTGTGTAATCTATACCATTATCAATAACAAAAATGCTTTTTCCCCAAATATGTAATATGCTGAAGTCACTATGTCAAGATCAGAAGATCTAACAACCTAACATAAATTACACTTTATTTTGAAATAAAAATTTTTCTCATAGCATAACATTTTTAGTACAAAATTTTCTTATAACAAATAAAAGCAGACAAATCACAAGTGTATGGGCTCAATGAATTCTCACAATTGCATAACGTCCACTTAGATCAAAATATAGAATATTGCTAGTACCCTAGTAATTCCTTGTTCTTTTTCTTAATCATTATCTGTCTTTTTTCAAAAGTTATCCACTATCTTAGCTTCTAAGTCATAGATTGGCTTTAGCCTTTCAAAAATATAAACATTTTAATTAAAGTATAACAAATATACAAAAAGCACACAAATCATAAGCACACAACCAACAAATTTTCATAAACTGGACATCCATATCTGACCAGCACCCAGATGAAAAACCAGAACATTACCAGCATCCCAGAAGGTGATCCCCCTCCTGTCCCCATCAGGTGATTTCCTCCCCCATGGCGAGGAAAACCACTATCCTGATTTATAACATTATATGTCAATTTTACCTGTTTTCAAACTTTCATTCTCATTGCTGTATAGTATCTCATGGTATGAATACATCATTTACTCTTTCTATTGTATAGGTCATGTGAGTTGTTTCTTTTGGGCTAATACAAATGGTAATGTTGTGAACATTTTTGTGCATGTCTTTCAGTGGACATCATTCCATACCTCAGAGCGCAAGTGCTGGGTCACAGGATATGCATATGATGTCCAGCTGTAGTATATATTGCCAAGCACATTTCCAAAGTTGTACCAATTTGTGTTCTTATTGGTAGCATGTGAAAACTCCAAGTGCTCCATATCCTTGCTAATCCTTGCTATTATTTGTTATTTAGTCATTTGGGGAGGCATGTAGTGATATTACATTATAATTTTATTTTCCATTCTTATGATGATTAATATCACTGAACACCTTCTCATGGGTTTATTGGCCAATTAGATATCCCCTTCTTTGAGGTATCTATTAGTCTTATGCTCATTTTTCTCTTTCTTTTCTTCTTTGTTTTGTTGTTTTGTTTTTGAGGCAGGGTCTTGCTCTCACCCAGCCTGGAGTGCAGTGGTGTGATCACGTCTTATTGCAACCTTGACCTTCCAGGCTCAAGTGATCCTCCTGCCTCAGCCTCCCAAGTAGCTGGGACTACAGGCATGTACCACCATGCCTTGGCTAATTTTTGCAATTTTTGAAGGTACACGGTTTTGCCATGTTGCCCAGGCTGGTCTCCAACCCCTCAGCTCAAGCAATCCACCCACCTCGTTCTCCAAAAGTGCTGGGATTACAGGCATGAGTCACTGTACCCGGCTTCATTTTTCTAATGTATGTCTTTGTGTGTTATTTGTTGGAAGTATTTATATATTCTGGATACAAATCAGATATATGTATCAAAAATATCTTTTTCCACTCTAGAGCTTGCCTATTCATTTTCTTATTGGTGTCTTTGGCAAACAGAGGTTATTAAGTTTAATGTAGTTCAATTGATCAATTTTTTTCCCTTATAGTTAATGCTCTTTGTGTGTCATAGATGGGAACTCTTTGCCTACCCCAAAGTCATGAAGATATTTTCCTATGTTTTCCTTTAAAAGTTGTATTGTTTTCTCTTTATGTTTAGATCTACACACCATTCAACATGGATTTTTGTGAGATATGGTCCCCTTTTTTTTTCCCCATGTTGATATCCTATTCACTCAGTACTGTTGGTTGAAAAGAACATTTTTTCTAAATCATGCTTTTGAGACAAGCCTATATGAGAGGCACTTTCAGAAAACATAAGCCTTTAAAAGCAGAACTATGTCTTATTATGTGCCAAATTTGGAATGCTCTAAATTGCCAATACAGATTAATATAGGAAAATTAATTTCTTTGTTTCTAGACCAGGGATCAGCAGATTTGTTATGTAAAGAGCTAGATAGTTAATAATTTAGGCTTTGTGGGCCATACAGTCTCTGTTGCAACTATTCGTGTTGCTGTAGCAAGAAAGTAGTAGCTATAGACAATATGCAAAGAACGGGCATAGTTATATTCCAATCATACTTTATTTACAAAAGTATGTGGAAGACTATATTTGGTCCAAGTCCTGCCTGTAGTCTGCCACCACAATTATCAAATAATTATGCATTTGTCTATTTCCTTGCATCAGTGAAAATCTGGTACAGGAATAGATCTCAGGCAGTTCCCTGGCCTGATCCTGTTTGATGATTATTCAGTGGAGTTGATATTGATTCACCCAGTCTGAGCTACCTTAGCACTTTCCTAAGTATCTATGGTAAGACGGAATGAATCAGTATCAACTTCTCCAGTGAACCATCCTCAGGCAGTCATGTGGTGAGAGTCTTCAGGATGGTTTGTAAGGATTAATGTGGCATAAAGTTCCCCATATGGATGGAAGAGAATGGATTTCTTGAAGGAGTTGAGTGGACAATCCCCCACAATCAGGTCATTTTATTGGCAGCTTGACTTCTTTGTGGGTACTGGAAGGTTAGGGATGTTTGCACCCAGGACTGGAAACACTGGTATGTCCCCTGCTCTGTGTATAGATGAGTTGTGTCCTCTAGCTAAATTAAAGGAGATTGTATCCCTGTGTTCTCACCCTGTGTCAATGGCCTCTGTCAATCTTTTCACAAACTCTTATGACAGCTACACTTCTGGTTATAGACTATAATTTTTTTTTTTTTTGAGAAAGGGTTTCATTTTGTTGTCCAGGCTAGAGTTCAGTGGTGTGACCACAGCTCACTGCAGCCTTGACCTCCCAGGCTCAGGCAATCCTTCCATCTCAGCCTCCCAAGTACCTGGGACCACAGGCACACACCACCATGCCTGGCTAATATTTTTTGTATTCCTGTTTTGTAGAGACAGGGTATCTCTATATTGCCCAGACTGGTCTCAAACTCCTGAGCTCAAGTGATCTGCTCACCTTGGCCTCCCAAAGTGCTGGGATTACAGGCATGAGCTACTGTGCTTGGCCTAGACTATGACTTTCATTTTAAGGGAATGTCAGAAATTGGTCTAAGTCATAAACCAATCAGGAATCAGGAAAAACTACCAAGTGGCTTAAACAGTGAGCATATTCCTTCTCTGAAAATGTTCTTTGTATACTGCTTGATGTGTTATTACCAGGTGAATCCTATCAGTTTTGTTATGGGTCTAAACAGAAAGTGAATTTTTTATTTGTTTGTTTCAGCCGGAGTCTTGCTCTAGTCACCCAGCCTGGAGTGCAATGGGACGATGTCACTGCAACATCTGCCTCCTGGGTTCAAGCGATTCTCCTGCCTTAGCCTTCTGAGTAGCTGGCATTGCAGGCACCTGCCACCATGCCTGGTTCAGTTTTATATTTTTAGTAGAGATGGGGTTTTGCCATATTGGCCAGGCTAGTCTCAAACTCCTGACCTCATGATCTGCCCGCCTTGGCCTCCCAAAGTGCTGGGATTACAGGCATGAGCCACTGTGCCCGGCCTTAGAAAACTGAATTTATAAATGAATTTTGCTGTGGGTTTTCTGCTTCAGCTTTCCTCATTTATTGTCACATTTTCAGTAGCAATTTATACATTTCAATTAGCCATCATAATTTTAAAAAGACAGTTTAAAGCATCACTTAAGGAGTAGTGAGAAAGTAATTAAATCTTATTACTTAGTTAATTCTTTAAAAAATAAAATAGAGGATTGTACAGAGAACACAGTGAACATCTTGGTTGCCAAACATTCCTCTAAATCTTTTCTGGAAACTTCTCCTCTGCAGAGTTCCTTTTCCAGACCCAGGTTTTTGAATGAGAGGCTGTTCTGTGGATCTAAAACAAGGCCACTGAATTCTGTTCTCAGACAACATAGAATTCAGATAAAGAGATTTTAGCTTGAGTGTGGCTGCTCTGCTGAGTAGAGGAGTTGAAAACTCAGGAGTGGCCAGGCGCAGTGGCTCATGCCTGTAATTCCGGCACTTTGGGAGGCCGAGGCAGGCGGATAACCTAAGGTCAGGAGTTTGAGACCAGCCTGACCAACATAGTGAAATCCTGTTTCTATTAAAAATACAAAAATTAGCCGGGTGTGGTGGTGCGCACCTGTAGTCCCAGCTACTCGGGAAATTGAGGCAGGAGACTTGCTTGAACCTGGGAAGCAGAGGTTGCAGTGAGCCGACATCGTGCCACTGCACTCCAGCCTGGCGACAGAGCGAGACTCTGTCTCAGAAAAAAAAAAAAACCAAACAACTCAGGAGTGACTGTCAGTAGTTGTTTTCATCATGTAAACAAAACAAAACAAAACAATGGAGTAAACTGGACTGCAGCAATAGCGAAGAATGACAAAAGAGCAGAGTTAGGGGTGCAGGACATCGCTAGGCTGCCCATAGCATTCCAGATGGTTCTGTAAGCCCAGCTCTAACACCTAGGTCTATAAGACACAATTTATTCTTTAAACCAATTCCTTCTTTTTCTGTTTCTTTTCTCGCTCTCTTTTCTTAAGGCTGGCTAAAACGAGTATCTGTTACTTGCACTTAAAATAATTCTAATGCATCATCTAGTCCAGACTTCTCATTGTACAGGAAAAGAAACAGAAGCCCAGGAATGATCAATGATTTGCTCAGAGACCCTATTTTCAGCGACACAGCTGTGACTAGAACTCAGTCTCCTTCTCCCTCTTTGGTGGGCTTTTCTCCGGGTGATGCTAGTCTGACATTTATTGAATGAACTCACCTTGATTCTAAACTTGGAATTAGCTCTTTTTGAACGGATTTGTCATCTTTTGGTTTGGGTAGGTAACAGACTGTCCCTGAGGTCCTTACTGACCAGAAGAGAAACACTCAGCTTTACAGTTTTGCTTCCCCTGCTTCAGCAATTTGAGCTAATTATGGAAGTCTTATTTGGTGTAATGGATTCTGTGTACCATCCAGATGTCCCCTTCAGAAACAGGCATTTATTTCCCTAGCTCCTGGGAGTGCTGGCTACAGAAGCAGATAGACATGGCTCTAAGAGTTGCCCCACTGATGGGAATTGTTTCACTAAGGTTATGTCTCTTCCCTGGGGCAGGCCTACCCTAAATGCTAGGGAACAGAAGCCTGGTCCCCGTCTCAATTCCAAACAATTCTGAAGGCCATTTCAGCTCCAGGCCCCCTCTGCAGCTGCATCGAAATTCAACTACTCCCTCTAATCTTGCTTCCCTCACTTCCTGAGAGCACTCCCTAATTTAAACCTCCTGTGTACAAATCTCCATATCAGTCTGTTTCTCTGGGAATCCTGTCTAAAACTAGACTTTTTACTGTTCCATTGCCAGAGAAAAAGATAAGAGGAAAAAAAAAGGGCTACATACAGCAGTTTGTGGCAGAAAGCTTAAGATCCCTCAAAGTACTCCTCCCGCAGAAACAAAATCCTGTGTTTTTCTTTCCAATTTATATATTTTTAATTTTGTTTTTTTCTGGAGACATGGTCTCACTGTGTTGCCCAGGCTAGAGTGCAGTGACTATTCTCAGATGTGATCACTGCTTACTGCGGACTTGAATTTCCTGGTCTCAAGTAATCTGCCTCCTGAGTAGCTAGGACTACAGGCACATGTCACCCAAACTCACCTCCAATTTACATTTTTAAAAATAGTATTGGATGTGAATTATTTCATACCAGGTTATTTCTTTAAGACACTAAAAATACATCATAATGTGTCTTTATTACATTTTACAAAGCTTGTTCTAATGTATTATTTTATTGTTTTATTTTTTTTTATTTTTGAGACAGCATTTGGCTCTTGTTACCCAGGGTGGAGTGCAATGGCGCAATCTCGGCTCACTGCAACCTCCATCTCCAGGGTTCAAGTAATTCTCCTGCCTCAGCCTCCCGAGTAGCTGGGACTACAGGCGTGCGCCACCATGCCCAGCTAATTTTTGTATTTTTAGTAGAGACAGGATTTCACCATGTTGACCAGGATGGTCTTGAACTCCTGACCTTAGGTGATCCACCTGCCTTGGCCTCCCAAAGTGCTGAGATTGTAGGTGTGAGCCACCGTGCCTAGCCCATTATTTTTATATTTTTAAAACACTGTACTTAATTGCTAATTAGCACTAGTTTCATCACAATTGCCTTCTTCCTTACTGGTCTTGCACACTAGATTGTCTTGTTTTTGAGTCACTAGCACCTATCTTTGAGACTGACTCTGGGCAAGTATTCAGTTAATTTTGGTTGAATAAATAAAGAGATCGCATTCAGTTGAAATTGGGGAAAAGATTATAGCAGAAAAAAAATCCTAAGGCCCAAATCACGTTTCATTGAATAAGATTTCTTATCCTCAGAAGACTAGGGATATTAACAATGAATTGCCAGAAAGACATTTTAGAAACTTGTTTTTTGTTTCAAAAAGAATCACTATCTGGGCTGGGTGCAGTGGTTCATGCCCGTAATCCCAAAACTTTAGGAGGCTGAAGTGGGAGAATGACTTGAGGCCAGGAGTTCAAGATCAGACTGGGTAACATAGTGAGACCCTGTCTCTACAAAACTAAAAAAAAATTGGCCAAGTGTGGTGGTATGCACCTGCAGTCCAAGCTACTTGGGAGGCTGAGGCAGGAGGACTGCTTGAGCCCAAGAGGTTGAGGCTGCAGTGGAGCCATGACTGTGTCACTTCACTCCAGCCTGAGTGACAGAGCAATGCCTTGTCTCAAAATAATAATAGCAATAATAATAATAAAGAAAAGAAAAAGAAAAAAGAATTGGTATCTGGAATTCTGAGTCTGGCAACATGCAGACTAAGTTAATAGAACCCTACTCATAACAAAATTATGTATGAGATTCAATTTTAATTTCCTCCAACATTTTATTTTGAAAAACTTCAAAGCTAAAGTAAGAAGTTGGAGAACAAAAAAGAACTTTCCCCCCTTTTCCCCTCTTTCTATCTTTATGAATTCATGATTATTATTATTATTAGAGACTGAGTTTTGCTCTTGTTGCCCAGGCTGGAGTGCAATGGCATGATCTCAGCTCACCTCAACCTCCACCTCTTGGGTTCAATCAATTCTCCAGCCTCAGCCTCCTGAGTAGCTGGGATTACAGGCATGTGCCACCACGCTTGGCTAATTTTGTATTTTTAATAGAGATGGGGTTTCTCCATGTTGGTCAGGCTAGTCTTGAACTCCCAACCTCAGGTGATCTGCCTGCCTCAGCCTTCCAAAGTGCTGGGATTACAGGCATGAGCCACCATGCCTGGCTGGATTATTATTATTTTTATACAACGTGCTAGTCTATCATGGTTATTTTTTTTGATGCATAAATTGTCCCAAGTTTGATCAGCAAGTCTTCCTTCAATCTGACTTCTGTGTCCTTTTAACATGATCAATCCCACTAATCTTTTGTCATTTCTTTTCATTCTGGCACCTACTACATGGCTGAACTTACAAGAAAGGAAATCCCCATATGCCAGAAAGAAAAGAGATCTGAAAACTAAAGTAGTGCATGACTGTACACTGACACTGATGTAGTCCTGGAGGTAATTAGGGAACTTAGAAATAAACCCTAACAGCTACACATATCCATAAGAGGTGAGTTTCTGGATTTGAGTGTATCAGGGAGTAGAACTAAGTTTTTGGCTTGGGATAAAGCTAGGATCCTTCAAAGGACTGTAAGTGCCATGAAAGGGGGATGAGAAACTCTACCCATAAGCCTAAGCACAGAAAGGTTCCAGGGACTCTGGGTAGAGGAAAAAATCACTGGTCAGAGATAAAAATTGCCATACCAGGCCAGGCACGGTGGCTCATGTCTGTAATCTCAGCACTTTGGGAGGCCAAGGTGGGTGGATCACCTAAGGTCAGGAGTTCAGGACCAGCCTGACCAATATGGTGAAACCCCGTCTCTACTAAAATACAAAAATTAGCTGGGTGTGGTGGCAGACTCCTGTAGTCCCAGCTACTCAGGAAGCTGAGACAGGAGAATCATTCGAACCCAGGAGTTGGGAATGGTGGCTCACACTTGTAATCCCAACACTTTGGGAGGCCAAGGAGGGCAGATCACTTGAGATCAGGAATTCAAGACCCCCGGCCAACATAGTGAAACCTCATCCCTATCAAAGATACACAAATTAGCTGGGCATGGTGGTGCACACCTGTAGTCCCAGCTACTCGGGAGGCTGAGGCAGGAGAATCGCTTGAACTAGTAGGAACAGGTTGCAGTGAGCTGGGATCCCGCCACTGCACTCCAGCCTGGGCAACAGAGTGAGAATCCGTCTTAAAAAAAAAAAAAAGAAGAAAGAAAGGAAAAGAAAAATAGAGTTTTAATGAGGCAGTATTTGAAAATGGATGAGAAATTTCTAGAATTGACGCACAATATAAATTCTAAGTAAGATGAAGTAGACTAAGTGTCAAGTGAGATAGATAAAAATAAAACCTCTAGAATACCAAAGAAAATACAAAAATCTTACAAGAAATCATAAAGAAAGGGTGGAAGAGCCAAAAGGATTTGCAAAGAGATAATAGACTTTTCAGCAGTAAAATGAGAGGGTAAAAGACAATGCAATATTATCTGTGAAGTGTTAAAGGAAAATAAAGCCTATGTAGAATTCTATACCAAACTATTATTCAGGAGTAAAGGTGAAGATAAGTATTTTCAGGGACTGTTTCACTGAAAGAACTATTAAGAATGTACTTCAAGAAGGAGAAAATTGAATTAAGAAAGGAAAGAAGATTCAAGAAGCAATGGTGAACAAAGAAAATGTTGAATATGTAATTACATTTTAATAAGCATTTAGTGTAAAGTGAAAAGTTAATGACTAATAGGGAGTGGTTAAAAGAAAGGTGAAATTAAATATAAGGAGATTAACAAATGTTAGAAGAAATTGCCTCTATCACTTCTGTATCAGTCTGTTTGCATTGCTCTAAGGGAATACCTGATGTTGAGTAATTCATAAAGAAAAGAAGTTTAATTGGCTCACCATTCTGCAGGCTGTACAAGCATCACACCAGCATCTGCTCTGCTTTTGATGAGGCCTTATGAAAGAAAGTGAAGAGGGAGCCAGCTTATCACAGAGCAAGAGCAGGAGCAACAGAGAGGGGGAGATGTGCCACGCTGTTTTAAACAAACAGGTCTCTCATGAACTACCAGAGCGAGAACTCACTCATCACCAAGGTGATGGGGTTAAGCCATGCATGAAGGATTCATACCTATGATCCAAACACCTCCTATCAGGCCCCACCTCCAACACTGGGATTACATTTCAACATGAGATTTGAAGGTAACAAATAACCAAACTACATCATCCTCCCCAAGTTTCCTCATGCCCATTTTTAATCACTCTTGGCCACCTGTCCCCCTGCCCTCAACTCCTGGAAACCACTGATCTGCTTTCTGTCACTATTGAGCAGGCAGGATGATTAGTTCCATTTTATCATGGTCTGGAGGAAAAGAACAAAAGCCCCTTGCCTAAGTGCTAGCTTATGTCTCAGCCGATCAGCAACAAATGCCTAAAAAACCATTAATTAAAACAACTTCCTCCCTCAGGGAGCTAGGGACTTGCCCAGGGCTCTGCATGTGCAGTTAGACTTCAACTCCAACCTACAGTTATCCCTTTCTCATTTTAATGCTAACAATCACACCCAGGGCATGGAGATTTAAAATGCTAATGCTACATAGGATGTATGAAGAAGCATGTAGAACCACTGCGCAAGTTCTAGAAAAACCCCTCCCAAACCTTCCCTATAGAAAGACTCACTAAAACTAACCTACACACTACCCTCAGGGAGCGGCCCAAGACAAGTCCCATATTGGAAAAAGATAATTAACAAAGCACTAGTATCCAGAATATATAAAGGATTGGTCAGAAAAAGCCAGACAACTCAATAGAGAAAAGAAAGAGGACAAAAGATACAGACACACATTCATAATGGAATTCATAATGCGCCACGACACCCAGCTAATTTTGTACTTTTAGTACAGACAGAGTTTTGCCATGTTGGCCAGGCTAGTCTTGAACTCCCGACCTCAGATGATCCACCAGCCTCAGCCTCCCAAAGTGCTGGGATTACAGGCGTGAGCCACCGGGCCAAGATTTAAGGCCAGGCGCAGTGGCTCACATCTGTAATCCTAGCACTTTGAGAGGCTGAGGTGGGCGGATCACAAGGTCAAGAGATTGAGACTATCCTGGTCAATATGGTGAAACCCTGTCTCTACTAAAAATACAAAAAATTAGCTGGGCTAATTTGGTGCACATCTGTAGTCCCAGCTACCTGGCTGAGGCAGTAGGATTGCTTGAACCCAGGAGGCAGAGGTTGCAGTGAGCCGAGATCGACCCATTGCACTCCAGCCTGGTGACAGAGACTCTGTCTCAAAACAAAACAAAACAACACAAAACACCCAAACACACACACACACACACACACACACATACAGATTTAATTAAATGTTGACATTACGTAACAGAGAACTTAGGTACTTAATCATCAACCTCAACATTTCAAAAAGTAGTTTACATAGCTGAGTGCAGTGCGTCGTGCCTGTAATCCCAGAACTTTAGGGGACTAAGGCAGTGAACTGCTTGAGTTCAGGAATTTGAGACCAGCCTGGCCAACATGGTGAAACCCCATCTCTCCTAAAAAAAAAAAAAAAAAAAAAAAAAAGCCAGGCAAATTGATGTGCATGATGTGGTCCCAGCTACTTGGGAGGCAGAGGCAGGAGCCCAGAAGGTGGAGGTTACAGTGAGCTGAGACCTCGCCACTGCACTCCTTCCTAGATGACAGAGCAAGACTCTGTTTCAATTAAAAAAAAATTTTTTTTTTTGCAAAATAAACCCTATACAGGTGTAGTAGTTTGCTTTTTAGAATACTGATTCTCAATCTTTATTTTGCAACATGCCAAGAACTCATGAATTACTTTATCTAATTAAACTATTAAATAACCAGTTAAAATGCATTTGAAATATAAATAAACGATTATAAGAAGAGGCAGGGTGCGGTGGCTCACACCTGTTATCCCAGCACTTTGGGAGGCCAAGATGGAAGGATCATCTGAGTTCAGGAATTTGAGAACAGTCTGGCCAACATAGTGAGACCTTGTCCTTACTAAAAATAAAAAAGATTAACTAGGTATGGTGGCGCATGCCTCTAGTCTTGGTTATTTGGGAGGCTTAGGTGGGAGAATTGCTGAGCCCCAGGGGTCAAGGCTTTAGTGAGCCATGATTGCACCACTGCACTCCAACCTGGGTGACACAGCAAGACTCAATCTCAAAAAAATAAATGAGTATATGCTATACAAGAATAGAGTGCCACATCTTTCAGAATTTTGTGACAGTCGAGCCTGTTGTTGACATGTTGATATACTTCACAGGAACTTTACTGTATAGTCTTACAGCATGAAAGTACACTATCACATCTACCTATCTATATCAATATATCTTAAAATCTCTAAGCCACTATCTTTAATAAACATGTAAATTATTAATCTCATCTGCTACTAATGATGGCTATAAGAAAGAAATCTGGAGATATTTAAATTAATGTGAATAAAAAATGGTACCAGGGAATTCAGGTTAAAGAAAAAAAGCTCAGTGATAAAATATTCAATAATACTAAAATATAGAATACATATTAAATTTAAATAATGTCAGCCAACTTTCTTCTAAATATGTCATACAGATACTAAAATAACTGTAAGTAAGCACATTTATACAGTGATTATATACTGTGATGACATTCAGTATTCTCTTATAAAGGCAAATTTCAAATTTGAAACAATTTTCATTTTTCTCTAGGTATAATTTCTAGATACATAACAATGCTTGCATTGAGAATCTTGCAAAAATTTAAAACCCTGTATCATTATCAAATGAGAGAATTTATCAGTGAATGGGAGAAAACATACTATTAACTGAGAAAACAGAATGGCAAAGATACACAGATAAAAGAGAAACAAGAAAAATATTAAACAGGATTTTACAGTTCCTAGTATTAGATAATAGAACGCCTGGCCCTTTGTGATACTGCCCATCTTGTCAAGGACAGGACATGTGGAAGAAGAAAGGACATTTAAGTTTCATTAATTAAAACGAAGAGAATGTAGCCACCTATTACATTTCACAAGAAAGTCTAACTTGGTCTAAATACAGCTAATTCTACTACTGCCATATTAAATAGTTTAATCAAGGGTCACTATTTCCACTTTAAATTAGGATTTCTTTATTCCATAGTGACCCTAGGTGATTTTAATATTTTATTCAACTATTTTCAGAAGACTGATAAAAAATGTCTTTATAAGAACACAGAGATACTCTGTATCTCCAAAAAGAAACTGTACAATTACATATTAGCTACAGAAATAATCCCAGTGCTTTAGAAAACAAAGGCCACCTTCTGCAGAGAGCTGGCACACACTGTGATTTTTTTTGGAACAAATTTAATATTTTTCAGGACTAAATACCATTTTAATCTAATAATTTAAATCTAATAATTGCATTTCATATGGGAAAAAAACTCACCAACTTGTAAAAACACCACATTCTCAAATAGCTATGGCAAGACCAAATATTCATCAAGGTCAGAGAGAAGTGAATATATCTCCCTAAGCGTTTATTTTCTTTACGGCATTTGATTTTCAATGAAAATGAAATGTTTTCTTATCTAATTTCCTTTAGAAATACTTAATTATGTTCTTCAGTTCTCAGTAACGACTTTTCAACATGAAATTTAAATATGAAGTTATTCTGTAATTCATTCATTTTCAATATGCCAGTTCAGAGAAAGATGTCTACATTTCCAGGACTTTGCCAGTGTTACAGATTTTAAAGTTAAAAAGTGCAAAGACTTGTTTTATCCTAGAAAACTCATTGCTTCTGAGTTGGTGTGTCACAATATGGCACATTTTCTATAAGAAGGTCTTTCCTAGGGACCAGTTCTGAAAGAAAAAAAAAAAAAACAGAATAATTAACATCACTAAATTAGAATTAAATGCAAGGACACTCACTTCCCCCTGAAGTTTATAATAGTAAAATGTTTAGTTTTAAGATAAATCTTGCAGGGATATTTTATTTCAGTTGATATCTAAGGTGGAGTCCTTGACTCTAATTAGAATTAATAGCATTCTCATTTCAGATTATATAAAAACACATATGATCAACTTAACCCTTTATCATTTATTAAATACAGCAAATTAAATAACTGAACAGAATTCAGCTAAAACTTCCATTATTAGCCATTTAATTACCAATTGCTGATAATGAAAACAATTGGAAATTTTGCTTATACTATCTACTATATGAAAAGTAAGACTGGTCTCCTAATTTAAAGATTCAAAATTTCACAGAACAATGCTTCTTAAAAGAGGGTGTTTTGGGTGGTCATATCAACTGGAGAATGCTACTGGAATTTAGAGGACAGGAGCCAGGGATGCTAAATCTCCTGTAATGTGTGGGACAGTCTAGCACAGCGAAGAACTGTCCTGTACAAAATGCCCACAGTGCCCATGTTGAGAAACATCATAAAACAACAACAAAAACCTGTTAAGTCCTAGGTAAGACATCTTGCTGGAGTCAAGATAAAGCTCTTAAAATACAAATTTTTGGCCAAGTGTGGTGACTCACGCCTGCAATCCCAGAACTTTGGGAGGCTAAGATGGGAGGTGTGGAGTTCAAGACTAGCCTAATCAACATGGTGAAACCCCATCTGTACGAAATATACAAAAAAATTAGCCGGGTGTGGTGGCACATGCCTGTAGTCCTAGCTACTTGGGAGGGTGAGGCAGGAGAATGGCTTGACCCCAGAAGGTGGATGTTCTAGTGAGCCGAAATGGGGCCACTGCACTCCAGCCTGGGCGACAGAGCAAGACTCCATCTCAAAAAGAAAAGACATAAATTTTTGAGGAGATACATGATTTCTTCTTTTCTCCAGAAGAGCTGAACCTAGGTGAGCTGTCATAATCAAAAAATGCTTACATGACCTTTTATAAAAATAACCTGCTTATACTTTTTAAAACATCACGGTCATGAAAGACAAAGAAAGACTGAAGGACTGCTCTAGATTAAGGATGACTAAAGAGATACGATGACTACATGCAACGTGTGATCCCCAATAGGATACTGGTCACAAGTAGTTTTTGTTTTCATTTTGTCATAAAGGGCATTATTAGGACAAATGGAAAGAGTTAAATGTTAGTATTGCATCAATGTTAATACACTGGTTTTGATAATTATATTGCAGTTACATTAGAGAATGTCCTTATACTTATATTGCAGTTACATTAGAGAATGTCCTTGTATTTTTAGGAAATATACATTGAAGTATTTTAAAGAAATATACTCTAAAGTATTTCTCCAGAAGCTCTAAACTCAAACGGGCTGTCATAATTTTAAAAATGCTCATTTTGGGGTAAACAGGCATTATGTCTGCAACTTACTCTCAGAAAGTTCAGGGAAAAAATTAGGCAAACATAATAAAGCAAATATGGTAAAATGTTAGCACTTGTAGAATCTGGGTTATACATATACATACACACACACACATATAACATATATATATAACACATATATCACACACATATAACATATATATGTAACCTATATACACACACACACATACTACATACTATATAGGGATATATACACACACACATATATATACATGTGTGTATATATATATACACACACACACTATATATACACACACATACAGTATATATATATATATATATATATATATATATATAAAATATATATATAAAAAATATATATAAACACACACACATATATATAGTATATATACTATATATAAATACACACACACATAAATATACTATATATATAGTATATAAATGTGTGTATTTATACTATATATATGTGTGTATTCATATATAGGATATATATATATATATAGGTTACACACACACACACACACACACACACACACATATATATATATATAAATACTGGCCAGTTACAGCAGCTCATGCCTGTAATTCATAGCCTGAAGATTGCTTCAGGCTATGAGTTTGAGACCAACTTGGGAAACATAGCAAGACTCTGTCTCTACAAAAAATTTTTAAAAAAATTAGCTAGGCATGGTGGTGTACACCTGTATTCCTATCTACTCAAGAGGCTGAGGCAGGAGGATTGCCTGAGCCCCAGAGTTTGAGGTTACAGTGAGCAATGATTATGTCACTGCATTCCAGCCTGGGAGACAGAGAGACTCTGTCTCAACAACAACAACAACAACAACAACAACAAAGCACTAAAACAAATTCAACCCAAAAGGCAAACTGAAAATTTTACTTAAAGAACTGGTCTGACTAAAAATAATGCTCTTATTAGCCAGATGATAAATTTGGCTTACAAAAATAAAAACCAGTTAAATAAGTATTATTTAACCATTGTTTATATTGCACTTACTTTTACCAAACCTTTGGAGGTTTCATCAGAGAATAAATTTTAGTGTACATTTTAACTTGTTAACAATGGCAATAATTTGTTCACTTATCAAACCTGTATGTGTCTATTTCATGCTAGACATTAGGTCAATAAATTAAGATATGAATGTGAATACATAATAATCTCTTCAGCTTCAAGGAGCATACAATCTAATGGAAAAGACAGCTAGACAACAAATTATAGTATAACGTAATGTGTTACAAAAGTGGTACAAGACTTTTATCGGAGAATGGAAAAATGAATGGTTAATATAGCCCTATCATTTTAGAATACGTTCAGCTCTGAATAACCAAAGTCCAACAAGCTGGTTTAAATAAGAGATTTGATTTTTCTCACATTACCAAGAAATACAGATTAAGGCAGTCCTGGGCTAGTGTTGTCCTTAGTGATACTAAAGACCTAGGCTCTTTCTCTCTTCTTGTTCTGCTACCTTCCATGAGTGTTTTGTCTTCACTGCTGCTGCCATATTACATCTGCACTCCACGTGGGAAGAAGAGAGAAGAGAAAAGGGCAAGAGAGTGCCAGCTCAGTCTATTCCTTTTAAACAGGAAAACAATGACTTTCTTGGAAGTAACACCCAGTTGATAGGGTTTATATAGATCAGAAAGGTGTCACATGGTCTGGAAAATAACTTTTTCTTTTTGCTAGGTACATTGCACCCTGAACACAACTTTTCAGTTAGTAAAAAAGAACAGGAGAAGCTGGGCATGGTGTCTCACGGCTATAATCCTAGTATTGTGGGAGGCCAAGGTGGTCAGATTGCTTGAGCTGTAGTCCCAGCTACTCAGGAGGCTGAGGCACAAGAATCACTTGAACCCAGGAGGCGGAGGTTGCAGTGAGCTGAGATGGTGCTAGAAGCAGACTCTATCTCCAAAAAAAAGAACAGGAGAATAGATACCGGAGAGTCAACAAGCATCACCCTTTTGGCTACGCAACATGCATCCTTCTTTCCATCTGTAGAATACATCCACTTACTACCTGTCCCCTAAGGTCTCATCCAGACTGAAATAAAGTATTTTTGGTTACAGTGCTAGTTTTCCAGAAGGTCCTGATGAGCCTCATTGTTCTACGATGGAGATATTGGGGAAGATGCCCTTCTTTGGGTCTTTAAAAGCTTTCATAGTCCACTTCCTGGTGACATGAGTTTAGGGGCCCAGATTTGGCCTTAAGAAGTGAAAAGAGCTAGCCAGGCCTGGAGTTTCTTGGCAATAAAATTCACTCAAAAACTTTATGAGCTTCAAATTAGTTTCCAGTCATTTCCATGCACTAGTAGCCACAGAAAAATAAGCATGAAGACTGCCATCTTTTGGTAACAGCCTCTACATTCTGCCCAATCTGCTAACCCTTACCTTAGTGGCCACTTCTTAAAGTAATGAAGAATAATAAGCTCCAGTGAGTAAACAAATGATACATCTAATCTTTGTCTGGAAGAATAAGAAAGTCTTGAGGCATTGATCTTATTTCATGTTACAGCTCAGAATTCTCCTGTTTGCATTGGCTTTAGTTTTAGTGGATAAGAACAATTAGCATTTTTAACTCTCCAAGGTTCTAAATTATGGGACTTTTCAATTGATTAGACTCTAGGCTGTAGACAGAAGAGTGCCTTTTAGCAAAGAAATACTTCTTTCTATCTCTGCTTTGCAGACTAGCTTAATCTGCATTCATCCTCCTTTTCAATTTTAATTATTATTATTAATTTTTGAGACGGAACCTCGCTCTGTCTCCCAGGCTGGAGTGCAATGGCGCAATCTCGGCTCACCGCAACCTCAGCCTCCCGGTTTCAAGCGACTCTCCTGTCTCAGCCTCCGGAGCAGCTGGGATTATAGGCGTCCACCACCATGCCTGGCCAATTTTTGTATTTTACAGTAGAGATGGGGTTTTGCCATGTTGGCCAGGCTGGTCTGGAACTCGTGACCTCAGGTGATTGCCCACCTCAGCCTCCCAAAGTGTTGGGATTACAGGCATGAGCCACTGTGCCCAGCCAATTTTATTTTGCCTAACTCATATCACCAGGAAGTGGACTATAAAAGCTTTAACTGTCAGTCTTGGTTACAAGTCACAGAACCAGCCTCTGGCTGCTTAGAAGCTGAAAAGCCATTAAACAGGTTGTTTCAAATTGTCAAGAACCAGGCAGGCCTGAGACTAAGTTTCCAGGAGCAATGATCAAAGCCATGCCACAGAAATAGGTTAATGATAAAAACGGCTGCTCTCCTGTGGGGTGCCAGAAGAAACTGCCACCATTTTTACCCTCATGGAACACAAGATGCTACACTCCTGATGTTGCCAGAAACTCAACTTTACTATGTCTGCTCTTGCCACCATACCAATGCTACTTCTTTTCTCCATGAGGAACCTGATCCGGAAACTAATGATGCTGCTCCTGCCAGCAAAACAGATTCTGTGCTGAATACACTGAGTGTGCTTCACCTAATCAAATGCCCATGCCTGAGCTACAAAGGAAACTGCAGAACTGAAATTTTCTAGATTCTGTCTTAGGGATTTAGAATTCAGGCAGATGGAAAGTATTGAAACAAAGCGGGGTTATTTGAAGCGTACTAAATAACCAGAAAACCTGTCAAATATCCACTGTTCTGTTTCTTTACCCAATTCACCTTATTCAATAATCTTTGGTATCATAAGATATTTTACAACTGAATTCTTCTGTATTCATTAACTGTTAACTCTTTAATTAGGCCAAACATACCACAAGGATACTGTTTTCACTATAATTTTGTTTTACTGATTATAAAATCCCTGACTTTGCTCTCCACATTAGATACTGAGTAGTATAACAGCATTAGTTTGTTGATGATGACAGATCTTTAAAAAGGAACTGCATTGAGATGATGGTTTATTTCCTGTACAGTAAGCCCTTGAAATGCCTTATCTACTCTGGTCATATTAAATATATCAATAAAAAGCAATTCCTTGAAATAAAGCCTTTATCTCAATTTTGGAACAAAATAAAAATTTAGATAAAGATTTTAAAATAAATTATTATGTGTAGCATAGTTTATAATAGTGTGACAATCATAGAGATGTTTTGAATCTGAATAATTTAAAGGACATTAAAATATTTCACACTGAAATTCCAGAAACACTTTTAAATATTTCAAGCACGTTATGTATATTATATAAACGGTAACTTCAAATTAGGGAAACTATAACAGAAAAGCATTTTCTTCTAAGAACCTGTCCCTAACTCATCAAGTTTGGATCTGCAGCTCTGCTTATATGCCTCAAAAATCTCTGCCTCCTATCATGGCACTGAAAGAACTAAAACTGTACATTTAATTGTCTGTCTTTTACATAGCACTCTAAGTTTCACTGGATAGGAACCAGATCTGTCTTGCCCATTGTTCTATCCCTGGCATCTAGCATAATAGTGATTCATTGTTTGTTGAGTCACATTGATATGTCTTAGAACACAAACCATAAGATAGTTTTAGACAATGACAAATCTAAATAAACCAAAAGGCAGAAGTTTAAAATACATCTGAAAAACAGCTTCTTAGAGATTTTTAAAAAATTGTATCATTAGTTTAGAAGTACATCCCTATTTTTTCTTACATAAATGCCAGAGAGGAAGTTAAAAAATATGGATTTTACTAAAAAACTAAGTACCATAAAAAATAATGACCTGAACTCCTGGGTTTTCTTGGGACCATCTTTACCATAAATTTGTATGAATGAAAATATATATGTTTGTCAAAGGACAACACTGAAACCAGGTGACTAATATCCACATCAAAAACAGTGTTTTGGCAAATGTCAATAATCAAATAGAAAGCAAGTATAGAATAATGAATAACCGGAGTATCTTCCTAACTCATAGTTAAAGGCTATGCTAGACCAATGATGAGTGATATGAATAAAGAATTATGATTTATACAAATTCATGCACCTGAGGGTAATACAAAAAACAGAAAAAGTAGAGAACATTTGAAAATAAAAAGTTTCCAAAATATTTTTTAAAGATTTTAAAAATAAGGAATTATTTCAAATGATGAAATTATCCTTGTAATAACCTTGAATTCACCTGCAGGGATAAAGGAAATAAATGTTTTCCTTTTATTATTATTATTATTATTTGAGATGGAGTCTCCCTTTGTCACCAGCCTGGAGTGCAGTGGCGTGATCTCTGCTCACTACAATCTCCGCCTCCCGGGTTCAAGCGATTCTCCTGCCTCAGTCTACTGAACAGCTGGGACCTACAGGAACACGCCACCATGCCCAGCAAATTTTTGTATTTTTGGTAGAGATGGGGTTTCACCATGTTGGCTAGGATGCTCTTGATCTCTTGACCTTGTGATCTGCCCGCTTCAGCCTCCCAAAGTGCTGGGACTACAGGCGCGAGCCACTGCACCCAGCCTCTTTTTAATAACTTGATACATACTAAATATATGGATATTTAAGGGGTACAGAGTGATATTTCAATACATGTATATGTGTGATGATCAAATCAGGGTAATTAGCATATCTATGAGCTCGCTTATCATTTCTTTGTGTTAGGAATATTCAAAATTTGCTCTTCTAGCTATTTGAAAATATACAATAAATTGTAAATTATAGTCACCCTACAGTGGTATAGAATATTAGAACTTATTCCTCCTAGCTAACTAATTTTGGACCCATTAACCAACCTCTGGCTATCCCCTTCTGACCCTTCCTGGCCTCTAGTAACCACTATGTGCTCTGTTTCTGTAAGCTGAACTTTTTTAGATTCCACATGAGTGAGAACCTGCAATATTTGTCTTTCTGTGCCTGACTTATTTCAATTAATATAATGTTCCCCAGGTTCATGTTTGTTGTCACAAATGATAAGATTTCCTTGTTTTTATGACTGACTAGTATTCCATTGTTTTATATATATATACACTACATTTTCTTTGTCCATCTGTCGATGGATTCTTAGGTTATCTTGGCTATTGTGAATAGTGCCACAATAAACATGGAAATGCAGCTATCTCTCGGATACAGTGATTTCCTTTCCTTTGGATACATACCCAGTAGAGGAATTACTAGATCATGTAATAGTTCTAATTTTAGTTTTTGAGGAAACTTTTTACTGTTTTTTATAATGGCTATCCTAATTTACATTCCCACCAACAGTGTATAAGAGTTCTCCTTTCTCCACATTCTTGTCAGCATTTGTTATTTTTTGTCTTTTTGACAACAGTCATTCTATCTGGGGTGAGATGATATCTCATTGTGGTTTTAATTTTCATTTCCCTGATTAATGATGCTGAGTATTTTTTCATATACTTGTTGGCCATTTGTATGTCACCTTTTGAGAGATGTCTGGAAGTGATTTAAAAAAAACGAGAGATTATTTAATATAAGGAACTCCTGCTGGGATTCAACATTTAATTTCCACCATAGATATTATTTGAATGAAAGAAAAAGAGAGATGGATTTAGAATTCACTCATGTATACAAGGTGATTACTCTTCCAAACAAAGTTTCATTTTATAACTTTCAATTTCTATTATTTTTTATTTTGGGACATTATATGATTTTTTTTTTTTTTGAGACAGAGTCTTGCTCTGTCGCCAGGCTGGAGTATAGTGGCGTGATCTTGGCTCACTGCAACCTCCACCTCCCGGGTTCAAGTGATTCTCCTGCCTTAGCCTCCTAAGTAGCTGGGACTACAGGCATGTGCCACCATGCCCAGCTAAGTTTTGTACTTTTAGTAGAGACGGGGTTTCACCATGTTGGCCAGGGTGGTCTCAATTTCTTGACCTCGTGATCTGCCAGCCTCAGCCTCCCAAAGTGCTGAGATTACAGGCATGAGCCACTGCGCCTGGTATTATATGATATTTTTTAGAAACACATAATCACAATTCTACATTTTCTAAACAAGAAGCAGAATTTTAGTTGTTGTCATTTCTATGTAACAGTGTAGACACTGCTAAAATATTTTGAGGAACTGTGATTAAAGTAACTTTTAGAAAAAGAGATTAAGGAATCAAATTTGTTATATTTTGGACCTATACAAATAAAGTAGGAAAAAAGATATATATATGTGTATTCACACACACACAGACACATACTCCCACACAGAAAGAGGCCATTATTAAGGTAATCTATATTAATACTCCTAAAAGAGTCAAAATATTTAATTGTGTGGGAAAATTAAAATATATATAAAACCAAAGGATAAAAAGAAACCTAAACCAACATTCAATATTGTTATATCTAAAACCAGGCATTTGAAATATAGATACTAAATTTTAGTTATTTGAAATAACCTAAAACTGTATTCATATGATAAAAATAATACATATCTGTGATTGCCTGTATAAAATGTTGGCTATACTACATAGAAACTCTAAAGATCATTATTATGATAAAAGCTGATGACTACACATTTTAAATTTAGGATTAACTATGTTTGCTGCCCTTATAAACATAACTCAGATCAGCCAGGTGCAGTGTCTCGAACCTGTAATTCCAGCACTTTGGGAGGCCGAGGAGGGTGGATCACCTGAGGTCAGGAGTTCCAGACCAGCCTAGCCAACATAGTGAAACCTCATCTCTACTAAAAATACAAAAATTGGCTGGGCTTGGTGGCAAACTCCTATAATCCCAGCTACTTGGGGGGCTGAGGCAGGAGAATCACTTGAACCTGGGAGGTAGAGGTTGTAGTGAGCTGAAATTATGTTACTGCACTCCAGCCTGGGCAACAAGAGCGAAACTCCGTCTCAAAAAAAGAAAAACAAAAAAACCCCAAACAGGCCGAAGCGGCAGGTCGGGCGCGGTGGCTCACGTCTGCAATCCCAACACTTTGGGAGGCCGAGGTGGGCGGATCACAAGGTCAGGAGTTGGAAACCAGCCTGGCCATTATGATGAAACTCCGTCTTTACTTAAAATGCAAAAATTAGCCGGGCGTCGTGGCGGGTGCCTGTAGTCCCAGCTACTAGGGAGGCTGAGGCAGGAGAATCACTTGAACCCGGAAGGTGGAGGTTGCAATGAGTTGAGATCGAGCCACTGCACTTTGGGCTGGGCAACAGAGCAAGACTGTGTCTCAAAAAGAAAAAACAGAAACCACCCCCATCCACAAAACAAACATAACTCAAATCTAATAATTTTGTTGTTGTTTTTTTTTTTTTTGGTGACAGAGTCTGGCTCTGTCACCAAGGCTGGAGTGTAGTTGTTTAATCTCGGCTCATTGCAACACCACCTCCCAGGCTCAAGTGATCTTCCCACCTCAGCCTCCTGAGTAGCTGGGATCATGGGTACATCTCCATGCCTGGCAAATATTTTGTATTTCTAGTAGAGACAGAGTTTCACCATGTTGCCCTGGCTAGTCTCGAACTCCTGAGCTCAAGTGATTCGTCTACCTTAGCCTCCCAAAGTGCTGGGATTATAGGTAAGAACCACAGTGCCCAGCCCAAGATCTAATAATTTCTGGTAAGTCCCCATTAACTAAAAGTAACTTTAAAAATCCTTTAGACTTACACTACCAGGTAGAAAGACCTAGTATAAGGCTGTAATAATCAAGACACTATGGTATGTGATGCAGGACAGAAAAACAGATTAAAGAGATTATAAAGTCCAGAAACAGATGCACACATATATAGTTCTTTGATTTTATGACAAAGGTGATCCTATAGAGTAGTAAGGGAAGGAGTGGTGTTTTCAATAAGTGTTGCTGGATCAACTTGATAGTCACATGTAAAAAAATAAATCTTGACCCCTTATCTCACACCATATACAAACCAACTCTAGCTGATATAAACAACCAAATGGAAAACATCAAACAATATAGCTTTTTTTTTTTGGAGATAGGAGTCTCACTCTGTTGCCCAGGCTGGAATGTGGTGGCGTGATCTTGGCTCACTGCAGCCTCCGCCTCCCGTGCTTCTCTAGTGCTTCTCCTGCCTCAGCTTCCTGAGTAGCTAGAATTACAGGCATGCACCACCACGCCCGGCTAATTTTTGTAGTTTTAGTGGAGACAGGGTTTCACCATGTTGGCCAGGTTGGTCTTGAACTCCTGACCTCAGGTGATCCACCTGCCTCAGCCTCTCAAAGGGCTGGGATTACAGGCGTGAGCCACTGTGCCCAGCCTACAATAAAGGTTTTGGAAGAAAGCATAGGAGAATCTCTTCATGATCTGGCTTGAGCTAGGCAAAGATTTCTTTAATAGAATTCAAAAGTACTAATTTTTTAAAAAAAATTCATAAATATGACTACATTAAAATTAAGAACTTCTCATAGAAAGATAACATTACCAATGTGAAAAGGAAAGCCACAAAGTAGAAGATTCTTGTAATACATACACCCACCAAAAATTCTATATTCAAAACATATAAAGAAATCCTTAAAATCAACAATAAAAAGGCAGACAACCCCTTAGAAAAATGGACAAAAGTCTCTAACAGGTACTTCATAAAAAAGAATATCCAAATGTCCACTAAACAACTGAAAAGGTCCTCATACTTCATTAGTTACCAGAGAAATATAAATTAAAATCACAATGTGATACCACCACATATCCATCAGAAAGGCTAATTTTTTTTTAACCTGTGGCTTGTTCTGCATGTTGGTTACATGGGTATTTCGTTTTATGAAAATTTACTGAGCTATACAATTACAAATTGAGTACTTTTTTGTTTGTATGCTATACTTCCATAGTCTGCTTAAAAAACAAAGCCTCTCTCTCTCTCTCTCTCTCTATATATATATATATATTTTTTTTTTTGAGGCAGGGTCTTACTCTGTCGCCCAGGCTGGAGTACGGTGGCATACTTACGGTTCACTAAAGCCTCAACGTCCTGGTGAAGCTAAAGCCTCACTAAAGGCTCACTAATGCCTCAACCTCAAGTGATCCTTCCACCTCAGCCTCCCTAGTAGCTGAAACTATAGGTGTGCACCACCACATCCTGCTAATTTTTGTATACTTTGTAGAGGTGGGGTTTTGTCATGTTACCCAGGCTGGTCTTGAACTCTTGGGCTCAATAGAGACTCCTGCCTTGGCCTCCCAAAGTGCTGAGATTACAGGAATGAGTCACTGCACGTGGCCAACAATTTTGAATGTCATCTTTTTGTTGTTATTGTCCCCAAAGATTTTTTAGAGAATAAAAACAAAATATAATGTGAAATTTTATGAAGCACCATCCAGAGTCTCGAGGTATAAAGGAGGATCCTCAACTATATTTCCATTTCCTATAATCCTAAATCTTCTGAATTAAAATAACTAATTACAGGCTGAGTGCAGTGGCTCACGGATATAATCCCAGCACTTAGGGAGGCTGAGGCAGGCAGATCACCTGTGGTCAGGAATTTGAGACTAGCCTGGCCAACATAGTGAAACCCCATCTCTACTAAAAATACAAAAATTAGCTGGGCACGGTGGTATGGGCCTGTAGTCCTAGCTAACTAGGAGGCTGAGGCACGAAAAATGCTTGAACCTAGGAGGTGGAGGTTGCAGCGGGCCAAGATTGTACCACTGCACTCCAACCTGGGGGACAAAGCGAGACTTCATCTAAAAAAACAAAAAACAAAACTAATTATAGAGAAAAAGGTAAAGAAATAGTCTAGGTAAGTGATAAATGATGTTAGAAAAATTAAGAACTGTAAATAAATATGATAAAAATATATAGTAGTACTGTCCTTGTAATTAGAGTTTTGTAATGTAACAAGATAAAAATAAAAAATTAAAATTAAAAAGAAACAAATGTGGTAAAACAAAGTTTCATAATTCAGTATTATAGACTATAACCCTATAAAATATATATGCTATATACCACATTGCCTGGCAAAATTAAGCTGTTTTACCACTCACCATTACATGTGCTATAATTATTCAATATTTTAAAACACATTGCAGTTAGAAACCATTTTTCTTTAATTTTACTTACTCAGTGTATTGTGGTCTGTGTGAATACCTTGTATAACAGATGTTCTGAGTAACAATTCAACATCAGAACCTATTTTCATTAGCTGTTAAAAAACCAAACAAATAGATTAAGTCCTTTGGGCGTTTCATATGAATGTACTGCTTTTGAAAATGATGGTTTTACTATAATTTCTTTTCAGGTAATACAGTAGTTTCTCCTTATCTACAGTTTCAGTTACCTGTGGTCAACTATAGTCTGAAAATTAAATAGAAAATTCCCCAAATAAATAATGTATAAGTTTTTAATCACATGTCACTCTGAGTAGCATGATGAAATCTCACGCTATCTGCTCCAGCCTGTCCGGGATGTGAATCATTTGTTTGTCCAGCATATCCAAGTTGTATACACTGTCCACCTGTGGTCATTTAGTAGCCATCTCAGTTATCAAGATTGACTGTTGTCATACTGCAGTGCTTATATTCAAGTAACTCTTATTTTACTTAATAATAGCTCCAAAGCATAAAAGTACTGTGGCTAATATATAAATTAAACTTTATCATAGGTATGCATATATAATAAAATGTAGGATTTGGTACTATCAGAGATTTGAGGCATCCACTGAGGATTTTAGAATTTATCTTCTAAGGATAAAGGGGGACTACTGTACTGCTTTAACTCTTTACCATTCCAAGTAGCATAGAAAGCTTGGATATACATATAGTTTTAACTTTTGTCTATCAATTCTATATTTTGTTCCAAAACAGATTTAGAGTATTTTTGTTACAATGTGTATTTTTAAGTGTGTTTAAGATGCACATTTTTGGAAGGGCAGTTGAATCTTTCTTTTACAGAGTTAGGCGTTCAGAACACTTGAATTCCAACTATGGCTCTATCATTAAGTGTATGGCCTTCGGTTAATCCCCTACTCTCTGAGTTTCAGACCTCATCAAATACTATGTACTTGAGAGACTTTGAGGACCTTTCAGGGATCTGTGAGGTCAAAATTATTTTCAAAATACTATAGCCTTCTGCATGGTTTGAGTTGTGAGCAATAGAGCTTTCTCCATCAAAATATCATTCTTTATTTGACAGAACCACTGACAAATTAAGATTATTCAGACTTAGCTATTTAGCAGACATTTTTTGAAAAAGTAGAATGTGTCACTTCAAAGAAAACAACTGATAGTATTTGCTGACAATGACAAAACTGAGGCTTTCAAGCAAAAATCAGAATTCTGGAGAACTTGTATCTGCCAGGGTAAGCTTGACAACCTCACAATACTTAAATATTTTTTCTTTCTTTGTTTTTGAGACAGGGTCTTGCTCTGTCACCCAGGCTGAAGTGCAGTGGCATAATCATAACTCACTGCAGCCTTGAACTCCTGGGCTCAAACAAGCCTCCCACTTCAGCCTCCGAAAGTGTTGGGACTACAGGTGTGAGCCACCATGCCCAGCCTTAAAGATTTTTCTGTTGAGATGGATATTAGTATTGACAGATGTAATTTTAAAATATGTAATGAACTATGTCAACATCTGGAATATCTGTAGTATTTAATGAACTTGTACTTTCTAAATCATTACTGCATGATATTACAAAATCATACATAAGTAAAAAATCCATTCACAGGGAAATATCGATTAAAGTCCATTAGTCAACCTAAATGAAGCTTTCAGGGCACATGAGAAAATATCACAAGAATAGGCAAGAGCATAAAAACCCTCAGTGAGAAAACTTCTTGGTAAATTCAAGGACCCTCAAAGAAGGTGCTGAGATTGGAAGAGTGAGGGGTATGTCGTTCAAGCTGAGGTGGGAAGGTAACAAAAGGTCAGATGACAGACAGTCTTGTAGGTCATGTTAGGCACTTTAGATTTTTCTTCAATGAGATGAAGAGTCATGGGGTTGTGAGTAGTAGAATGCTGAGATATGCCTTTTTAAAATGTTTATTCTGTCTTTGAAAGTACTGAGAATAGGCTGTAGGGAGTGAGGCCAGAAGCAGGAGGAGGCTGTTGTAACAAGAGAGATGATGGTGGCTTGGACTCGGAGATAATAACAGGGAGGATGAGAAGTAGTTCAGTTCTGTATACATTAATATGTTGAGATTTAAGCCAACAGGATTTGCTATCAGATTGGATATAAGTGTGAGAGGATAGCAGTCAAGAAAGCACCAAGGTTTTTGGTCTGAGCATCAAAAGGAAAGCTGGAATTAACTGCCATGGAGAGGGCTGTGGGAGAGCAAAGCCTCATCTCCTGACACCTGGGAGGGGGCTTATCAGGGAAGAGAAGGAGAAAATAATGGGTCTCCTCACCCACTGGAGGTAAATAAACTGAGTCAAGTCCTAGATACAAGGCTGGAAACAAGGCTAGTTGAGGAATAAGGGATTGGGGGGACCAGAGGAGATGAGGAGAAGGCAGTCTATATGAATCCTGGACCACCCACCTCAAAAAAAAATTCCATTGGTCTGACAGATAACAGAGTTCCACATGGGAACTAATCTTTAAGAAATTACCACATGTCAGGGTGTATTATTAAAAAACATTCACAATTATGTGGCTTATGCCTGTATCCAGCACTTTGGGAAGCCAAGGCAGAAAGCCAGGAGTTTGAAACCAGCCTGGGCAACAAAGCAAGACCTTACCTTTACCAAAAAAATAAATACAATTAAAAAAATCACAATTATCTAAAAGCCTGTTCTATACTTCTACTCTTTTCGAACTACATATCTGTGTGAGGCTGAATTTTCTTCATATACTTCAACCTAAAAAACATATTGCAGGGGAACAGGTGCAGTGGCTCATGCCTGTAATCCCAGCACTTTGGAAGGCTGAGGTGGGTAGATCACTTGAGGTCAGAAGTTTGAGATTAGCCTGGCCAACATGGCAAAACCTCATCTCTATTAAAAATACAGAAATAAGCTGGGAGTGGTAGCATGCGTCTATAATCCCAGCTACTTGGGAGGCTGAGGCAGGAGAATCGCTTGAATCCAAGAGGCGAAGGCTGCAGTGAGCTGGGATCATGCCACTGCATTCTAGCCTGGTCAACAAGAATGAAACTTAGTCTCAAAAAAAAAAAAAACAAAAAAACAAACCAGCAAAAAACCAATACCATTCTTCTCACTAAAATTTTTAAACGTTATTTTTCATAAATACTATGTTACTTATTAATATATAAGAAATTATTATTTTAAAATTAATACATATTTTAAAGATGTCTCAGTTTACATTTCTAATATGGTAAATATTGATATAAACAAAGCTTTTTGGGGTCCTCAATTTTTAAGATTGTAAAGGTTCTTTGAGACTACCAAGTTTGAGAACTGTTGGTCTAGAGAGGATGCCTGACTCCTTTTAGTACCAAGACTTTATCAACCCTCTAATAACAATGCAATTATTTAAAAACTACAAAAATCTTAATATTTCAGAGTTGCAGAAAGTACAAATATACATTTGTATATAACAAATCTGCAATTTCTAGATTGCTTAATGATAAATTAATGCTCTATAAGTAAAATGAATTTGGGAGATTGTAGTTCAATTTGTGAGACTGTAGTTCATTTTCCCAGACCTCAATTTACAAATCTTTAATCATAATTTCAAAATTAAAAAATAATTACCATATTGTTATTAATCAGTTTACTGAATAACAGTACAAACGTCCTCATATACCTTTAACCTCCTTTCAAGTCATGACTTGATTATACTGTCATCTTTATGTCTGCTGTGAATAAAAATTACATATTCCCTATTTGCCCTATCATATGTTTCAGCAAAATCTTTCCCATTTTGTTTATTTTTTAGAGAGGGAATACTTAGGCTATCTCATAAGCTTCATTATTACAGCTATTTACTATTTCAAAAATAGCACTTTTCTCCACTAAATATAAATGCATTTTTTATCATTTTTTTTTAAATCTGGAAATTATATTAAACATGGAAGAATTTCTCTAGTTTGTACCTTCCTTTCTACCAAATCAATTCTTGTAACCATAACTACCTTGCAAATTATTTTCCATTTTTTGATTTTCTTCCTAAGGGTCCTTTCCTTAACTTTATACAGTTAGACACAGGAAGATGAGGACAGAGATAATGTGTATATGCCAGAATACATAATATACAGGAAAAGAAAAATTGTGCATTTTTTTCAATCAACTTTTACTAGGAGTATTAGGGAGCTGAGAGAAGAGTGTCTGTAAGTGTCTTCAACTAGAGCAAGTGACCAAAATGCAAATACAGAAAGCAAAGCAAGAACAGTTCATGCTGTAGCTGTTTATGTCATTGCCAAGATAGGATTAAAAATAAATAACTGCTTAGTTCAGCTAAAAGAGTAGAAGTTCCCTCTGTAATTCTGAGTTACTATAACACTCATTCTCTTTAGTTTCAGTCACTTGCTCTAGGTGAAGATAGAATTTCCGTGGGTTTCTGGGTTTATTCAGCTGCTCTGGCTTTGACCATGGCTATTTCCATGTTCTGTTCATGGGGCACCTTGCTGTATTTTGGGTGCTGGCAGACAGCCCTGAGGAGGTGAGCCACATTAAATAAGTGAAGGTTATCTACAGTTGTGATGGCCTTAACTATCAAGTAATGTTTTTTATTTCACATAACCTATCTTCATCATTTCCTCTTTGTCAAAAAATTGTATTAGTTTTACTGTAACTGAAAAAATTACTGTACCTCTTCTATTTTCTTAGGAGAAGTTTCACTTTTATTGTTTTTGAATTCTTCATTTATCTTTCTTCTGGCTGCTACAAAAAGAAAAATACATATAGTTACTTGCTTTTGTAATCTATAATTCCTATCTCAATAATTTACATGTTATTAATTATGAATGGCTACTTCTCTAGTATAGAAAATGGTTTTGCCCTCATGAAGAACAAAGCATAAGAATAAGAAATTTGCCGGGTGCGGTGGCTCACACCTGTAATCCCAGCACTTTGGGAGGCCGAGGTGGGGGGACCATGAGGTCAAGAGATCAAGACCATCCTGGCCAACATGGTGAAAACCCGTCTCTACTAAAAGATACAAAAATTAGCTGGGTCTGGTGGTGCATGCCTGTAGTCCCAGCTACTTGGGAGGCTGAGGCAGGAGAATTGCTTGAACCCGGGAGGCAGAGGTTGCAGTGAGCTGAGATGGCACCACTGCACTCCAGCCTGGTGCCTGGTGACAGAGCGAGACTCTGTCTCAAAAAAAAAAAAAAAAAAAAAAAGAAGAAAAGAATAAGAAGTTTATTAATGAAGTCTCTTGAAGAGCTTTTGACAGGCTGACAAATTTGTAAGTAAACCTACTATAACCTTTGGCACCCTAATACTTTTTCTTCCACTGATTTTTACTCTCAAATTCATTTGTATTACCTATACCTATAGCTATTGAATTCTAATAAATCTAATTTAATGTTTTATTTTTACAAATCTAAGGATTTCTATTAAAATGCTTTTTTTAAGATGATAAAATTCAATAATAGATGTTAAACTATATACACACACAAAGATTGGCAGCAAACAGGATATATGTGTACATATATAAAATTTTAAGTGTCTTGGCTGACATATAAAGCAAGTGAAAAATAAAACTTTTGTTCACATATACCTCTGAGAGTTTGGTATCATCACAGTAGCATACTTTGGTAGAACCTCACTGGCCTTATTGTGCTGCTGTGAGTATTTGATGGAACAATCCATATAGAGTGTTTAGGAATTATGCAACAAATTGTTAACTGTCCTTATAACTATTCCACTTAAAAAATTTAAAGCAACAAAAATATTGCATGTTGATAATTACCATAAAAACTTTCTCCTATGTTGTATGTGTGTATATATATACATATATGTTATATATATATCTCATATATTATATATATCTCATATATATATATATATATATATGTATTTTTTTTTTTTTTCAGATGGAGTCTTGCTTTGTTGCCCAGGCTGGAGTGCAGTGGCATGATCTCAGCTCACTGCAACCTCTGCTTCTGGGTTCAAGCAATTCTCCTGCGTCAGCCTCCCGAGTAGCTTGGATTACAGGTGTGTGCCATCATGCCTGGTGAATTTTTATATTTTTAGTAGAGAGAGGATTTCACCATATTAGCCAGGCTGGTCTCTAACTCCTGATCTCAAGCGATCTGCCTGCCTTGGCCTCCCAAAGTGCTGGAAGTACAGGTGTGAGTTACCGTGCCCAGCCTATGTTGCATATATTTTAATATGTAAGGTGGTTTAGAGTTTGGACTTTTGTTTTTTGTTTTTTTTTAGATGGAGTCTCGCTCTGTTGCCCAGGCTGGAATGCAGTGGCACGGTCTCAGCTCACTGCAGCCTCCGCCTCCTGGGTTCAAGCGATTCTCCTGCCTCAGCCTCCTGAGTAGCTGGGACTAGGCATGCGCTACCATGCCTAGCTAATTTTTGTATTTTTAGTAGACATGGGGTTTCACCATGTTGGCCAGGCTGGTCTCGAATTCCTGACCTCGTGATCCCCCCACCTCGGCCTCCCAAAGTGTTGGGATTACAGGCATGAGCTACCACGGCCGGCCTAGAGTTTGGACTTTTCAATCAGACGGATTAGGCTAAATCCCAGGTCCACCTCTTACTAAATATGATGTGAGATAAATATTTTCACA
The DNA here is from genome assembly GCA_963573385.1 of Cacajao melanocephalus. Taxonomy (NCBI): domain Eukaryota; kingdom Metazoa; phylum Chordata; class Mammalia; order Primates; family Pitheciidae; genus Cacajao; species Cacajao melanocephalus. The sequence goes on from CAUYLG010036363.1 coordinate 34,578, forward strand.
TTTTGTTAATTTTCTCATTTGCAAAAACAGTAATTATAATAGTAACCATCTCACAGAAATGTTATAAGAATTAAATCAGGAATTCATGTAAAGTACATATAATACAATACATATATCTTAATCATTCAGAAATTATTCTTGATGAGTTACAAAAACTTAAATCCTTGGAAAACAGTGGGGACACTTTTCCTAGGTGCACTCTTAAGGAGGTTTAGAAATGTATGAGGAGTGGGCCAGGCACAGTGGCTCATGCCCGTAATCCCTGCACTTTGGGAGCCGAGGTGGGCGGATCACTTGAGGTCAGGACTTTAAGACCAGCCTGACCAACATGGAGAAACCCTGTATTTACTAAAAAAACTAGCTGGGCGTGGTAGCACATGCCTGTAGTCCCAGCTACTAGGGAGGCTGAGGCAGGAGAATTGCTTGAATCTGGGAGGCAGAGGTTGCAGTGAGCTAAGATGGCACCATTGCATTCCAGCCTGGGCAAGAAGAGTGAAACTTTGTCTCAAAAATAAACAAATAAATAAATAAAAATAAAAAATAGAGACGTATGAGGAGTGGAATTGAACATGACTAACACAGAACCTAAATTTCAGAGCATGTGACTTCCAGATAAGATAGAAATTATTAAAACAGTGAGATACTGAATCTGAAATCATTTAGGATGGCTTCTCTTTCACAGCTGCTCTTTTAGACTGACATAAGACATAACAACATGGTAATATATAGTCCTAGAGAGTGTGAAAATTTGATTATGTAACAGAAAGTTCAATGGCTTGAATACAAGGCAAGCAATGGTAAATACTGAAATTCTGGTCCCTTGCCTTTTTTTAACTGATTCTTTATGAAGACTTAATCTTTAAAAATTTTTCTTTTAGTAGATATTCCTCAAATAAGTGTAACATGGCTGGGCATGGCAGCTCACACCTGTAATCCCAGTACTTTGGGAAACTGAGGTGGGTGGATCATGAGGTCAGGATATCGAGACCATCCTGGCTAACATGGTGAAACCCTGTCTCTACTAAAAATACTCTACTCTGTAAAAACCCCGTCTCTACGAAAAATTAGATGAGCATGGTGGCGGGTATCTGTAGTCCCAGCTACTTAGGAGGCCGAGGCAGGAGAATCACTTGAACGTGGGAGGTGAAGGTTGTGGTGAGTGGAGATCATGCCACTGCCCTCCAGCCTGGGAGACAGAGCAAGACTCTGTCTCTAAAAAAGAAAAAAAAAAAGTATAATATAAGCTAATCTTTATAAAGGAAATTAGGGAAAGGTAGTGAAGGTCATTCCCTAAGATGGGTCTTAACCACACAGGGTTTCTCAGATAGATTAGTAGTCATCTAAAAAGTAGACTGGCTCCAAAGAGGTAAAGAACATACTTACCTTCTAATGCTCTGGCATCATTTTTAAAAACTTGTTGTCTGGTCCTGTGCAATGTTTTAAAGAGCTGTAAAACCTGTTAAGAAAATCAGAATTCAAGGCCAGTCACAGTGGCTCATGCTTGTAATCCCAGCACTTTGAGAGGTTGAGGTAGCACGATTGCTTGAGTCCAGGAGTTTGAGACAAGCCTGGGTGATGTGAAATCCCATCTCTATGAAAAACAAAAATTTTTTTTTTTTGAGACGAGTCTCACTCTGTTGCCCAGGCTGGTCATAATCTCAGCTCACTGCAACCTCTGCCTCCCCGGTTCAAGCAATTCTCCTTCCTCAGCCTCTTGAGTAGCTGGGATTACAGGAGCATGCCACCACGCCTGACTAATTTTTTGTATCTTTATTAGAGATAGGGCTTCACCATCTTAGCCAGACTGGTCTCGAACTCCTGACCTCAAGGCAATCCACCCGCCTTGGCTTCCCAAAGTGCTGGAATTATAGGCGTGAGCCATCACACCCGGCCCTTTTAATTGCTATTTCATAAAAGACAAGTGAAATGTTGAGACTTATGAATATTCTGAGTCTGTATTTAAAAAAAAAGAGAGAGAAAAGAGCCTGGCATTTGGTAAAAGACAGACTGTGAAGAGGTTTTAGTGATAGGCTGAGGTCACTTCACAGTTCTCAAGTCCAAAAAGGTACTCAATATTGTTCTCCAATATTGCTCTTCTCCACTATTCTCTATTTTAGTTACTGGAGGCCACCAAGTTTCTGAAGCCAGAAATCTGTAGTTCATCCTTTTAATCTACCTTACTCTTCTGGTGGAAACTTTAGGAATGTCTCTATAATCTTTCTTATATCCTCTACCAACAAAACTACTTACATTCAGATGCTCCCCATCTCTTAAGACTACTTTCAAAGGTTTGTCATTTTGCCACCACACCCTCCTCTTCTCCAGTCTATTCTACAAATAATTTCTAACATTTACTAAGCATACTGTGTGCTAGACACCATTTTAAGTGTTTTACATGTATTAGAAAACCTATAACATCAAAGGCAGACATGAAAACAGAAACAAAAAAACAGAGCAAAAAAAACTTAAAAAATAGAACAAAAACAAAGCAGCCATAAAAAAATTCCTCAAAAATATGTTATTGCAGAGACGGAATAACATGAATGAAAAGCTTTAGTAAATTTAAAAAGGAACATTCAGAAAACTCCCAAAAGCACTTGGCTATCAAACAGATGAGAATAAGGATTAAATAAGAAAAATTGCCCAGAATATAGAATAAAAGTTCAGAAATAGAAATTGAGGTGAGGAAAGATAAGAAAATTAAGGAGAAGACCCAACAGTTAGATTAGCAGAAGGGCCAACAAAAGAAAAAAGAGAAAACAGAGGGAAGAAATTTTAAAAATTTCACTTAATGTTTGGGTAAAAGGGAAGAAAAAAATTTCACTAAATAAGGCACATGAGTTACAAGATAGAAAGGGTTCCACCAAGTGCCCAACATAAAAGTCATACCACAGCACAGCATGATGTAAGTTCAGTGTGATGCTGATAATGATAAAATCTCAGAGAAAAAACAATTCACATGTAAAGAAAAAAAATCAGAATGGCACCTGATTTCTAAAAGGCATCACTGTAAGAAGACAGTGGAATAATGAATATTATTCAAGTTTTGAAAAAATGTCTGCCTTAGAACACCATAAATACTCAAAACTATCACTCAAAGACAAGGGCAAATACATATTTTCAGAAACACAAAGTCTCTTATCTGTCATACACACTTTATTGGAAAGCTACAGAAGAATATACTCCACCAAAATAAGGAAATGAACCACAAAAGGAAAAGACATGGGAACTGAGGAGACAGGTGGTCTAACGTGGGAGAAGCAAAGACCACGGGGAAGGAGAAATGCTAGTCAACATTTTGCATCCAGACTGGAAAGCAACTAGTCAGGACTATAGCAAAAGGCTGAATTGCTCTGGAAAAGCTATTGCTAGGAAAAATGAAACTGGTAGACTCCTTTTGTCTAGAATTTGGGAATAGATATCTAGGATATCTATGAAAGAATATTTTTAAAAAGTAATAATTTTTAAAAGGCATCTATTAATTTAAAGATGAAAAATTGGGAAAAAAGACAATGTAATCATATATAGTACTAAAGGGCTCAGCTGTGGTTAATTTTTATAGTAATAACATCAAAGATAAAAGCTAATTCACCAATATTTATATACTGAAGGGTTAGTGAGTAAGGGGGAGCTAGTACTCATCTTCCATAGTTAAAAGTCAATAAATATCTCTAAAAAGAAGTGCCAATAAATAGCAGTTTAAATATGTTATTTAGAAGCATTGAGATAAATTCCAGAAGAAACAGCTAAAATGATTAAAAATGTTTATCACTAAGAAGCAGGAATTGAGAGTAGGTAGAAGGAAATAGGCACCTAATGGTTTTCTATGTAACATTATTTGAATTCTTAAACTTCATACATTTATTATACTTATAAAAATTTATATTATAAAGAGAAAGGGAAAGAGCATTATCAAAACAGGAAAAACACCCTTTTGTCTTTGGGTCAAAAAAAGAAAAGAAAAAAGAAAAAAAACCCACAGATGAGAATGTCAAGAAAACTTGGGTAAAAGAAAAAAAATCCCACAGAATGGAAGAAAATGTTTGCAAATCATATGGCTGATAAGGGCCTAGGATCAAGAGTATATAAAGAACTCTTACAACTCAACAGTAATAATAAAATTTTTAAATCCTAATATAAAAATAGGAAGACATATATGACAAACCCACAGCCAACATCACACTGAATGGGGAAAAGTTGAAAACATTCCCCCTTAAACCTGGAACAAGACAAAGATGTTCACGCTCACCATTCCCAGTTTACATAGTGCCGGAAGTCTAGCCAGAGAAATCAGGCAAGAAAAAGAAGTAAAAGGCATCTAAATTGGAAAAGAGGAAGTCAAATTATTTCTGTTTGCAGATGGCAGGATCTTTTACCTAGAAAACCCTGAAGATTCCTCCAAAAGACTTCTAGACCTGATAAACAACTTCACTAAAGTTTCAGGATGCAAAATTAATGCATAAAACAGTTGCATTTCTATACACCAAAAACATTCAAGCTAAGAATCAAATCAAGAACTCAATTCCATTTACAATAGCCACAAACAAACACACAATACCTGGGAATTCATTTAACCAAGGAAGTGAAACATCTCTACAAGGAGAACTTCAAAACGCTGATGAAAGAATTCATAGATGACACAGACACACATAGCAAAACATTCCATGTTCATCAACAGGAAAAATCAGTATCTTTAAAATGATTATGCTACCCAAAGCAATCAACAAATTCAATACAATTCTCAAATTATCAATGACATTTTCACAGAATTAGGAAAAAAAAATCCTAAAATTCGTATGGAACCAAAAAAGAGCCTGAATAGCCAAAGCAATCTTAAGCAACAAACAAAAAATAAAGCTGAAGGCATCACATTACCTGACTTCAAACTATACTACAAGGCTACGGTAACCAAAATAGCATGGTACTGCACAAAAATAGGCACATAGATCAATGGAACAGAATAGAAAACCCAGAAATAAAGCCACACACCTACAGCCATTTGACCTTGAACACAGTGAACAAAAGAAAACAATGAGGAAAGGACATCTTATTCAATAAATACTGCTGAGAAAACTGGCTAGCCATATTTAGTAAAAAGAAACTGGATCCCTCTCTCTCACCATACACAAAAATTAACTCAGGATGGATTAAAGACTTAAATCTAGGAGAGATCCAAGATGGCCGATCAACAACAGCTCAGGATTGTAGCTCCCAGTGAAAGCGCAGAGAGCGAGTGGACGCAGCACTTTCAGACGAATTTTTGTTGCCCACAGACTGAGAGATTACCAGCGGAAGAGCCACACGGGTCGCCAGCGTGACTTTTTTGGCCAGCGTGGCTGTTTTGCCGGCGCCCCAGCACGGCACTTCTCGGTGCGGAGTATATGGAGCGGGGTGCCCTTTCAGTCAGGCTAGGCTGGTCCCATCCCCACAAGGAGAACAGTAATTGGAAACGCTGAGGACTGAGAGTTTCACAGCAATCACAGCCGAACCGGGAAGGTCCAGCTCTGTGGGGAAGGGGCATCCACCAAAGGAAAACTAAGAAACAGAAAAAACTTCATCACTGGGCGGAGAGAGATCCAAGATGGCGATTAACAACAGCTTAGGATTGTCGCTCCCAATGAAAGCGCAGAGAGCGAGTGGACGCCGCAATTTCAGATGAATTTCTGTTGCCCACAAACTGGGAGCTACCCAACAGAGGAGCCATTCAGGTCACCAGCGCGACTCTTTTGGCCAGCGCAGCTGTTTTACTGGCGCCCCAGTAGGGCACGGTGCTTCTCAGTGCAGAGTATACGCGACTGGGTGCCCTTTGAGTCGGGCTAGGCTGGTCCCATCCCCACAAGAACAGCAATTGGAAGCGCTTAGGACTGAGAGTTTCACAGTAAGCACAGCTGAACCCGGGAAAGCCTAGCTCTGCGGGGAAAGGGCGTCTGCGGAAGGAAAACTAAGAAACAGAAAAAACTTCATCATCAACAAGCCACACATCCACTGAGACCCAATCTGAAAGTCGGCAATTACAAAGACAACAGGTGGATAAATCCACAAAAATGGGAAGAAACCAGTGCAAAAAGGCTGAGAACACCCGAAATCAGAATGCCTCTCCTCCTACAGGGGATCGCAGCTCCTCATCAGCAA
>CAUYLG010036365.1:0-22500 GCA_963573385.1 Cacajao melanocephalus
TGGCAGTATCAAACTCACATATATCAATATTAATCCCAAATTTAAATGGACTAATGCCCCAATCAAAAGACACAGACAGGCAAATTGGTTAAAAAGCTAGAATCCATCAGTATGCTGTATCTAGAACCATCTCACATGCAAGGATACACAAAGACTCAAAACAGAGAGATGGAGGAAGACATACCAACCAAATGGAGAGGAAAAAAAAAAAAACAAAAAAAACAGAAGCTGCAATTTTCGTCTCTGATAAAACAGACTTAAAAGCAACAAAGACCATAAGGTTCTTAATGACTTACAAAGAGACTTAGACTCCCACACAATAATAGTGGGAGACTTTAACATTATACTATCAATATTAGACAGATCAACGAGATAGAAAATTAACAAGGATATCCAGGACTTGAACTCAGACCTGGAACAAGTAAACTTAACAATTATTTACAGAACTCTCCACCCCAAATCTGGAAAACATACATTTTTCTCAGTATCACATTACACCTATTTTAAAAGTGACCACATAATTGGAAGTAAATCACTCCTCAGCAATTGCACAGCATTTTACAGGTTTAAGTAAAACACTGGTTGGCTGCTTGTTTGTTATTTTCATCTCTTATTCCTTCCAGTTTCCATTGTTAAGCACAATTATTGGCATAAAAGAGGTTTTTAATACCCATTTTTAGACTGCATTCTAGCCTGGGCAATAAAACAAGAATCTCGTTCTCTCTCCCTCTTTCTCTTCCTCTTTCTTTCTCTCTTACATTCTTTTTCTTTCTTTCACTCTCACTTTCTTTCCTCTCTTTTTCTTTCTTTCAAAAAAAAAAAAGAAGAAGAAGAGATTTTATGTAGTTCTCTCAAATCTCATATGAACACAGAACCCATTTGTTGAGTGGTCTCATCAAAATAACACATTTCAGGAACTTCTAGGAAACAATGCAAGTAATAATGTCTTCAGAGATAATGTCCCAATATACATATAGTTACCAAGTTAACTTTTACATTTTTTTTTTTTGACATGGGGTCTCACTCTTGTCACTCAGGCTGGAATGCAATGGCATGATCTTGGCTCACTGCAACCCCCGCCTCTGAGTTCAAGCTATTTTCCTGCCTCAGCCTCCTGAGGAGCTGAGATTACAAGCACCTGCCACCACACTCGGCTAATTGTGTGTGGTGTTTTTTTGTTTGTTTGTTTGTTTGTTTTTGTATTTTCATTAGAGACAGTGTTTCACTGTGTTGGCCAGGCTGGTCTTGAACTCCTGACCTCAGCTGATCCGCCTGCCTTGGCCTCCAAAAGTTCTGGGATTACAGGCATGAGCCACCACGCCCAGTCTAACTTTAAAATTTCAATCAATAATAATAGTTAAACCTCTCATGAAGTAAACCAGGAACATTCTTAAGATTTTATAAGCAAGATATACATACAAGTATCCCTGTGCCCATTCATGAAAGAATCATATGAAATTCAGTACTTTGGGAATAAAGAACAGTCTTCCATTTTCACCACCCTCCTGAACTTGGGATGTGACCAGAATAAGAAAGGCGAATAGTAACTGACAGGTTAATAAAATCGCTTACATTGTGATTGTCATTATAGATTCAGTGAACTCTATTTGATGGCCAAAAGCAATGAAAAATGCTTGTCTTAAATCACAGAAGACTTGAGGACAAGTGGGTAGTGATAGTATGCATGGGTAATCTTAGCTCCTTGGTAAGATTAACTCCTTGTTACCACTCATGTCTGCTGAGCTCCAAATTTATAAAGGCAGCTATAAATTCCAGACTTTCCCAAACCAAAAACTAGCTTCACCTCCTGCTCTTCCCTCCTAGAAACTGGAGAAGACATTGTATTACATAAGTAAACCCAGTAGCTATGTGACGTGATGCTGCCACTGCCATAAACAAAGTGATCATGAATGAATCCTCACCATTCCCCTTCAGGAGTCAAAACCCCAAACAGAATGATCTGGTTAACCAAGTCAAGGTTAACAGGACTGAGTCCCAGCTGCCAAGATGCCTGAAAACTTTTATTTCCCTTTCTTAACTTCTGATTTGGAGACAACGTACCTTATTCCAATAATACCATACACAGTTGCATTTTCCATTTAAATAGAATGGCACGTTGGCAGTGGGATAGCTAAAAACAACAACAAACAAAAAAAGTTCACGACTGTGGCAAGGAATCATTTTGAATGACAACTCCTAGTTCTGTGGGAACTCTACAACTAACCTAAATAAAGAAACAATTGCAGTTGGTGAGTCTGAGCCTCTATATCCACTCTTCACCTCATCTGTGCAGCACCAGACTGACTTCATTACATTGACTGCCCTTGAAAACGTGGGTGTGAGACACGTATGAACTGACCAGGGAACCACAAAGCTTCTCAAGGTCTGGATGGCTGATGGAGCCCACAGCTGAGATTTGCTTTACTTGACATCGATATTGATTTTTGTTTTTGTTTTTTACAGGAGAACTCGTTTGTTAGGAGTAAATAAGATCTCCTTTATTTGGAAAATGGTTGGCATGACAAGTTTGACATTCAGGAACCCAACAAAGAAAAGCGACCATGTTATCTGCAGGGAAGGGAAAAGATCAAGTTATAAGTATTCAGGCAAAAATTAGAAGAGAAGGTCCATGTGTCTGAGTATAGATCTGTTGAGAAGTCGCTACCACACACTGAAAGACATTATTATACCCACTTTACAGAAGAAGAATCAGTCTTAAGTAACTTGTATGACCTTGTATCATACAGTTCATGAGTGGTAGAGAAACTTGACCTATCTAACTCCAAGTCCTGTGCCAGTCATTAAATGATCTTAGCTTGTTTCTCTCCTTTTCATCATTCTGGGGCTTCATTTTAAATTTATGACTAAAAAAGAGAGAGAAAGACAAAGAAAAGACTAGCTAATTAAGTAATAATTATTTCTAAGCAAGATTGAGGATGCTGTTGTGGCATGACTAATGGTACAACAATTCCCACTTAGTGTTCAGGAAATGACCAATTGTGCGAGTGCAGACATAAAGTCTCAGAAGGTTACAATTATTATTATGGAGAATTACCCTTTCGGCTTCTTCTACCAGAGCCTCACATTGGTCTCTTCAAATGTACCTCAGTGAAAAATCAAGTAGGAAAACAGCCTCATCTCCGAATTTGCTGGGTTTCTAGGGTGACAGCCACATCAATAAAGCCACAGAGAAGGGGCAGAAAATGTGACATGTTTTATAGGAGTAACCCAATGCCTGGCTGATAGCTGTAATTCTCCCTGAGAAAGGAAGCGTACAATGAATATAACAATTTACATATGGGTGTTGTGTATTATGAAATTTTACATTTACTATACGAATATACATTTAACCTCTATTATAAAAGGGATCTGGGCTTTTATATAAGATTGACTGGAAAGCTCCTTTAAGTAGCCAGTTTCTCTATTATATTTACTTTTTTATAACTTATTATACAGGGGCTCTCAGATTGCAAAATTTAAGATTTCAGCATTAGTAGCTACTGCAATAAAACATTAGGCATAGGTAAAACATATTTTAAAAATTATATTGTATATATTATATTACAGGAAATAGGAGTAGATGAGAAAAATCAAATGGAAACTCAGCCACTCATGATTATGCCTCCTACATCAATCGAAGTTTAAAGGTATTTCTCCATTGTAAAACAAGGATTAATACATTTATAATATTATTCCTTTAAATACAGTTGCATTTAAGCTTTCCTTTCCCACAAGCACATTTTTTAGCTTAAGGAGAATAAAACTCTCATACTGACTTAATAACATGAGCAGTTGAACACACCTAATATCACCCGAGGTTATCTGCCTACCTATTAACTTGCATAAATCTGTTATAAAGCCATAATCAGATAACACACCATTATATAAAGAGTATTTCTAGATATTTTATAGCCTACTATTAATAATTAAATAAACTTTCCTATAGCAGCAAAAGTTTTTAAACTACTAACCTAGAAATGTAAAATTTACTGCTGATGAATATGAAATAAAGTTTGTTTTGATAAGATAACGACAAGGATACATATCATTTATTGAGCACCTAGCATGTTCCTAGCTTTCAATGAGGCTATTTATTCATTGTAACATGTAATAGAACCATTCGTGGGATAGGTATTATTACTCCCATTTAATAGATGAGAAAATAGTGACTTAGTATTAGCACCTAATTAAAAAGCACATGAGTGATAACACACAGCAAGCCACTCAAACCTTGACGTGTTTCTGTGACTCTTAATACCTACTCAATTGCTTTTCACCCGTGGCTACATAATATAACTGCAATGAAAGTATTTTCCTAGATTAACATTCTGTAAATCATTCAAATAAGTAGCACCAAATTAGACTAAGAAAGCAGTATTGATTATAAACAATAGTAAAAGCGAGACAATAAATGTGAATGAAAAGAAGTACACATAAATGGAGAAAAGCAAATTAAACTTGAAAAATCATTTCAATTTAAAAACTAAGCAGTGGTGGTAAGAGCAGAGATTCTTTTTTCTTATAATAGCCAAATAGGCTGATGGCCATTTCTTTGTGCAGCAACATTCTGATTTTTCTCCTGAAGCTGGAAATGCCTATTTACCAGAATGAGAAAAATACTTACACTTATGTAAACTGCAGTGGTAAATTATGCATGCTCAATTAATCCACAAGTATAGCCCTGGGTTTGCTTAAGGTTTTTCAAGCATAAGATGCAGGTGCCATGCTGATAATTTATCAACTCCTAGATTTTTAGTCATCTATTCAGATTAGGCTGATAGTGTATGAAGTGTTCATTGTTTAAAAGGAATTTGCCTAGATAAATTCCTGCTGCTGTCCCTCCCCCACCACATCATTCATTATTGAGCTCCATAGATGTGAAAGATGAACACTTACGGGTCTTTTTTTTTTTGATATAATTCCGAGAAAGTACTGTTAGCTAACAAATCCAGCCCACAATAAATCTTCTTTATTTACTGCTCACCTGGCTATGGCTCTATCAGTATCAGCAGGAGAAAAGATAAAATCTTATCAGTGAACTGCGCAGACACCAGATGCGGTTTCCCTTTCAGGACTTGGGGCATGTGAATTGCACACTAGTTCTATCAGGCTCCAAAGTGACAGCTAAATTCTCCAGTGCAAGATGTACAGTCCAGACTGTGCCACAGTCAAGGTCCTGCTGTTCGCGCCACACTCTTCACCTGATTCAGAAGATCAGTGTACGGCATGTGTAAGAGAGAGGGCTACACTGGGCCGGGCGCGGTGGCTCACGCCTGTAATCCCAGCACTTTGGGAGGTGGAGACGGGCAGATCATGAGGTCAGGAGTTTGAGACCAGACTGGTCAACATAGTGAAACCCGGTCTCTACTAAAAAATACAAAAAATTAGCAGGGTATGGTGGTGTGCACCCATAATCCCAGCTACTCGGGAGGCTGAGGCGGGAGAATAGCATAAACCCGGGAGGTGGAGGTTTCAGGGAGCCGAGATCGCGCCACTGCACTCCAGCCCAGGCGACAAGGTGAGACTCCATCTCAAAAAGAAAAAAAAGAGAGAGAGAGCAAGACTGGCAGACAGACAGACAGACAGAGAAGGGAGAGAGCACCTTGAGCCGGCAGGAGAGGGAGGAAGGAAGAGGGAGACACGGAGAATGGAAACTCAAAAATAAAACAATATACAAAATTACTGAAATAATGGACCATTTATTCCGTAAGAGACTGAAAACAGAAATATAGAGTGGAAAAATTTAAAGCTCGAACACAATCTCACATAATGGCAGTGTCTATTAGGGAATAAAAGGGGTCCCATTATTTCTAAGACAGCAGCATCCGTTTGTATGGAGCAGCAGATGCGGGCACATAATACAGGATACCTCACGTGGCACATTTCAGAACAAGTTAAAATGATGGGGATTTGGAGGGGAAACCAAATTGTCAACACTTTTTAATTTTTTGGAATCATGAGTTTCAGAAGTTACAGGCAGCATAAGACAAAAATAAATAGTTCAAACTTTTAAGTTGTATCTATTTTACCAGTACCTTTGCCTCCACAGGATAAATAAATGTAGGTAACACTAATACTCTTATTTATTGGTTTCTATGTATATAAAGCAAATATTTAAAAACAAACAACAGGCAACCTTATATATGAATTTAGTAACCTATACATTAGCAGCACTGATAGGTGTATTTTTCAAATGTATTTATTATACCAATATATATATTTTTTATCTCCCAGGAACTATTATCATGGATTGAAAGCTGCTCTGTTGCTAAATGGTTAACTTGCCTCCAAGTTTGTTCATTTCATTTTTCATTTCAAAATAAAACAAAATCTTCCTAACTTTTTCTATAGCCACTTTACTGGACAAAATGCCTAGTTTTAATGACATTTGGAATATAATATATTTAAAGAGTGAGGGTGTAAGGAACTAAATCGTTTTCTTCTATCTGTATATCTATTCTTATATTAAAATAATTCAAGTGCAAAGAGTCATATATTGAAAAAACACCTCTCAATCTTTTGAGACATAGCTCCTTTCCCTTCCCCAAGAACAGCATCAGAAGCCAGGTGTGGTGGCACACACCTGTAGTCCCAGCTACTAGAAAGCTGAGGCAGGACAGCTTCAAGGCTGCAGTACATACCACAATTGTGCCTGTGAACTGGTGTGTTCGAACCTGGGCAATACAGTGAAACCCCATCTCAAAAAAAAAACAAAAAAAAAAAAACTGGCATAACCAACTTACATAATTCTCATTCAAAAATATTCTATGTATATGTACATCAAAACATTGAATGAACAAACGAAGGTATTTAACAGTAGGGGGACTTTTTCATTCAATATAGCTTGGATCTGATCTTTTAAACTGGCAAATAGAATTGCCTTTTAAAGATGTACCATGACGTACTTAAATAGTCCCTATTCATGTTCGTTTAGGTTATTTCTTGGACTTCTGCAAGAAGTCAACTTTTAAAGCCAACTTTTGGGGTCACTTTTCCTCTTTCAAAACTTACTGCTTTTTTTCTAGCAATGTTCAAATTCAATTCAATCACTGATGTTGTAACAAGTATAAAGCCTGTACAGGAATAGCTACAAAGCGACAAGGAGAAACATACCACATGGAATATAAATGTGGGCAAAAAATATTTTGTATAATTTTTCAAAGGAATAAAAGTCAAGTTCACAAGTTATGAGGATTTTCAACAAACCCCTTGATGCTCCGATCAAGCCTTGGAAATTTAAATCAAAAACCCTCTGGCAACTTTACCTCTAAGTAATCAAAAGCTCACTTTCCCTGTGTATGACATATTGACATGTGCTAACCTCTTATTCCAAAGAGTTATTTCTTCTCAAATAAGGCTTTTGATTATTTTGTTCTCTGGTTGCATTGAACCCTTCAGTATAAAAATTTTTCACCTTTAAATTATAAATCCAACAAAACAAAGGGATTTCTAAAGCACAAATGTTCCCACTTCAGCAGCTCAGTGAGCCCCAGCCACAACATTAGGGAGATGAGGTGGTCAAGTGGAGAGGGGGAAGAGAGCTTTTGTTTACTGTAGCAAAGCAAATCCTCCTGCTATTCATTTTCTACATAAAAATGCAGCAGCTACCTTATAAGCATAGCACAAGGTTAGGATGAGAGTGAGTCCAAAGCTTTAGGTATGTTCACTTTGCAGACCGCAAGTGTAGGAAACATGGACTGGTTTGCTGTTTTACTCAACGCATCTTACACGGTATTATCTGGTGTTCAGTAAAGCTCAGAGGCTGATCTGCAATTGTTATACTATTTAATACAACTATGTGGTTGGAAGACTTTCTCTTATCACAGATTCCTAAAGCCTTTGAGTTCGGTGGTATTTGGATATTTTTCATAAAAATTTTATGAAATATATGCAGATCGATCGATCGATCGATCGATAGATAGAACATATTCTTTTTTTTCACTCTATCACCCAGGCTGGAGTATAGTAGTGTGATCTTGGCCCACTGCAATCTCTGCCTCTTGGGCTCAAGTGATTCTCCAACCTCAGCGCCCCTCACTCCTCCAAGAAGCTTGGACCACAGGCACACGACACCATGCCTAGATACTGTTTGTATTTTTAAACACAGGCTTTTACTATGATGTCTAGGGTGATCTCGAACTCCTGGGCTCATTAAGTGATCCATCTGACTCGGCCTTCAAATTGGTGGGATTACAGGTGTGAGCCACCATGCCCGGCCTAAAGATCAAACATACTCTAACACATAGATGATACATTTCATAAACAAAACTTTAACTAAAATGTCTGTGAGCACTGTGATGCAGAGGGTCACAAATCTTTTAAGTCAATTCAAGATTTTTCTGCCCCAGAAGTAGTAAAGCAGAGGGTTCAAGATTTTAAAGACAAGTATATGACTCTTTCGCCACTTTTTTGCCCTAAAATATGTTCCTGGCATAAAGTTATCCCCCAAAAATGAATTAAGCAATCAAATTTATTAAAACATGGTATAGCAGTAATGCCCTTGTGCCAGTGACTGCATTTTCTTGAGGGAACAGGGTAAGTATTTCAGGGAGAACCATGGTACAACTATTGGCATTTTGTTGCTTTGGTCACTGATGTTTTGTCCTGTTTGGGTTTTGATTATAGGATGCATGCTTCAGTGCAGAGCGTTCTAAACAACTTTTAGTAGGGTTAAAACAGTGTGGTTTAGGGTTAGCTTGTTCTTGGTCTCTTTACTAATGTCCTATCACAATGTGGAATTCAGTTATATTGGGACATTGTGTAGAACATTAACTGAAGGCAATTTTTTTCTGCACAATAAATATTACTGCTTCCTCTTCCATTTATACCCAGGCTTGGCTGTTCCAGGAGGTCTCCTGTCCAAGAACCCATTAGTAATTTATCAAAAGAGCAAATGTCATTATGCAGGAAGCCAAGGGAACTATTTTGCATTTGATTTCTGGTTTTGATAACATTACTATTGATTTAGTATTCTCCAGCATGACATGGGCTAGACACAACATATCACAGTAGTTTTGAACTGTCAATCACAAATGATCCAAAGCTTTCCAAAAGAGAAGGTCCATGTCACAGCCTGAAAACTGCATTTTACCTGAAATTCCTTAGTCCCAAAATATTTAGTTAAGAGTTGCTTTATTACTATTAAAAATAATTTTTTAATGAAGAAATCTTGATAGTTACTTCCTAAAAGTAAGGGAATCATGTAATTAGTACTTAAAAAAAATACGAAGTGATTTTAAAGAAATTTGTTTTAGATCTGTCATCTCCCAAAAAAAGAAACTAAGAGTATAGTGCATAGGTTAAATGAAGGAACTTCACATAATTTCTGAATAATTGAGAAATTCAGCAATTTTTCCAGCATATGAGGCAAAATTATTTGTTAAAAGTATTTTAACTGGTTAAATTTACATCACTTTTCACTACAGAAAAACCTAGTGTGTTCATATTGTACATAATTTGTTCCCCTTTTTTCACTAACTAAACAATGAAAATCAAACTAGACTCATGAAAATCAAACAGATAGCCAGGTATCAATGAAAAGCACTTAAGATAAATAATGTTTTTCAGAGATCACGATGGATTTGCAGAGAGATGTGCACATTTCTCACGAAAGTGATATTATAGCATCAAATGACTACTGCAACAGGGCACTGCACAAGCAGAATGGACACCTTCACTGCTACGTTCAGTTGCTGCCATAAACAGGCAGAGATGTCTGCCCTCTGCTACACCCACAGGTGGCCCCTCTGTCCCAAATGTGGCCTCTGGGCTCTTCCGGAATACAAGGGTCAGGTAAACTGGCTTTGGCGTTACGCAGCCTGACTTCAACTACTGACCACCACCATTTACTGCTAGTGTGAAGTCACCTGACTTCACTAAAACCAAATATCCCAATCAGTAAAATAATAAATAAATACGGATATTCTATTCAAAAGGGATAAACATAAACATCCCTACAAATATTCGTTGGCAAAGTTAGGGCATGATGCTGCAAGAGCTTTCCTATGTTTACTGCCAAAATATAAACATAACTTTAAAGAAAAGCAATTTTGTAGTTGTTTCTGAAAGACATTAGTTGCATTTCTCTATTGTATCATCACACTCCACATACTTGAAAACACTACTGTGTGACAGAATCTTCTGCATTGACAGAAATGTTCCATGTCTATGATGTCCAACGTGGTAGCCACCAGATATATGTGACTACTGAACCCTTGAAGTGTGACTAGTATAACTAAGGATAGGCATGTTTACGTAAGTTTAATTACCTGAAATTTATATTTAAATGGCTAGTGACA
The DNA here is from genome assembly GCA_963573385.1 of Cacajao melanocephalus. Classification (NCBI taxonomy): domain Eukaryota; kingdom Metazoa; phylum Chordata; class Mammalia; order Primates; family Pitheciidae; genus Cacajao; species Cacajao melanocephalus. Next base: position 10,299 of record CAUYLG010036365.1, read on the forward strand.
TTGTTGTTGAACAGAACAGCTCTAGAGATCCTAGTATTATCTTTCATTTAGTTCATGATTCATTTTATATTGAGACCCTCCTCCACTATCAAGGACACTTTTATTTTCTTTAACTACATGTTGCAAGTTATTATCCTAAGCTATTCTGTCTCACACCACAACTCTAAGCCAACCTGACCAGAAGTCAGTGGCGGCTTCTTGTTCTGTCTTTAATATCTCTAAATATCATGGCTCCAATGGCCTACACCAGTCAAGGGTCTGACAGACTTAACAACAAATTATGGGCTCTCAATGGTAGGATTTCAGTCAAATTACTTATCATTGCTATGGTTTTCAGAATGATAGGACTTAAGTTCTGGCCAAGAGTTAACTATCCTCCAGAAAACAGATGTCTTACTCTTGCTTGAATAAAGAATGTCGGGTAGGTTTAAATCTCAGGTCTTAATTCCAAAAGATGGTAGAACAATGTGGAGTCCCTCAGATCTGATATTTACACTCAAAATGAGATGTCAGGCCTGTCCCACCCTTTTGTTTCTATTTCAATCTAGTGATTGTCTTTGATCTGGGTCTTGCTATATAATCCATGAGACTGATTTGAGACAAAGTATAAAACATTCATTAAATTTTCTAAATCAGAAATTTCTAGTGTTCCCTGTCTGCCATTCAAATTGTTTATGTTCTGGCAGCCTATGTTGCTTGCTCAGGTTCTTATCTGATATTTTCTACTCCTAGGCCTAACTCTTCTGTTATCCAACATGTGTATTTTTCCTTCACAATCCTAGACATTATTAATTGCTCCCTCACTCGTAATTTCATAGCACTTTCTGTAATTCTTCATTTTGGCAATTACTACTTTGCCTGGTATAAAATCAGCTCTCAAAAAAAATCTTGTGTTGAAGAAATCAATGAACTGGGTGATAACAGTTAATCTCTGTCCCTTTCTAGACCATAGCTTCCTAACTGTATGTGCCACATCATATTCATTTTCTTTGTCCTTAATACAAGACAATGCCAGGAATATGGAAAGCATTCTGTATTAGCCCATTTTCACACTGCTGATAAAGACACACCCGAGACCTGGCAATTTATTTAAAAAAAAAAAAAAAAGAGGTTTAATTGGACTCACAGTTCCACGTGACTGGGGAGGCCTCACAATCATGGCAAAAGGCAAGTAGGAGCAAGTCACATCTTACATAGACGGCAGCAGGAAAAACCTTGTGCAGGGAAACTCTCATTTTTAAAGCCATCAGATTTCATGAGACTCATTCGTTATCACAGAAACAGTGCAGGAAAGACTTGCCCCAATGATTCAATTACCTCCAACTGGGTCTCTCCCACATGTAGGAAATCAAAATGAGATGTGGATGGGAACACAACCAAACCATATCATTTCACCCCAGCCCCTCCCAATTCTTATGTCCTCACATTTCAAAACCAATCATCCCTTACCAACAGTTCCCCAAAATCTTAACTCATTTCAGCCTTAACTCAAAAGTCCACAGTCCAAAGTCTCATCCAAGACAAGGCAAGTATGAGCCTGTAAAATCAGAAGCAAGTTAGTTACTTCCTAGATACAATGGGGACACAAGCTTTGGATAAATACAGGCATTCCAAATGGGGGGACATTGGCCAAAACAAAGGGGCTACAGGCCCCATGCAAATCTGAAATCCAGTGGCGCAGTCAAATCTTAAAGCTCCAAAATGGTCTCCTTTGACTCCATGTCTCATATCCAAGTCATGCTGATTCAAGAGTTGGGTTGCCATGGTCTTGAGCAGCCCCACCCATGTGGCTTTGCAGGGTACAGCACCCCTCCTGGCTGCTTTCATGGGCTGATGTTGAGTGTCTGCAGCTTTTCCAGGTGCCCGGTGCAAGGTGTCAGTGGGTCTACCAGTCTGGGCTCTGGAGGATGGTGGCCCTCTTCTCACAACTCCGCTAGCTAGTAACCCAGTAGAGACTCTCTGTGGGGGCTCTGACCCCGTATTTCCCTTCTGCACTGCCCTAGCAGAGGTTCTCCGTGAGGGCCCCATCCCTGCAGCAAACTTTTGCCTGGGCATCCAGGTGTTTCCATATATCTTCTGAAATGTAGGCAGAGGTTTCCAAACCTCAGTTCTTGACTTCTATGCATTTGCAGGCTCAACACCAACTGGAAGCTGCAAAGACTTGGTGTTTGTACCCTCTCAAGCCATGGCCTGAGCTCTACACTGGCTTCTTTCAGCCACAGCTGGGGTAGCTGGGACACAGGGCACCAAGTCCCTATGCTGCACACAGCACAGGGACTCTGGGCCTGGGCCACGAAACCACTTTTTTCTCCTAGGCCTCTGGACCTGTAATGGGAGGGACTGCCATAAAGACCTCTGACAGGCCATGGAGACACTTTCCCTATTGTCTTGGGGATTAACATTTGGCTCCTCATTACTTATGCAAATTTCTGAGCTGGCTTGGATTTCTCCTCAGAAAATGGAATTTTCCTTCCTATCACATTGTCAGGCTGCAAATTTTCCAAACTTTTATGCTCTGCTTCCCTTATAAAACTGAATGCCTTTAACAGCACCCAAGTCACATTGTAAATACTTTGCTGCTTAGAAATTTCTTCTGCTAGGTACCCTAAATCATCTCTCTCAAGTTCAATGTTTGACAAATCTCTAGGGCAGGGGCAAAATGCCACCAGTGTCTTTACTAAAACACAACAAGAGTCACCTTTGCTCCAGTTTTCAACAAGTTCTTCATCTCCATCTGAGACCACCTCAACCAGGACCTTATTGTTCGTATCACTATCAGCATTTTGGTCAAAGCCATTCAACAAGTCTCTAGGAAGTTTCAAGCTTCTCATATTTTCCTGTCTTCTTCTGAGCCCTCCAAACTGTTCCAACTTCTGTCTGTTACCCAGTTCCAAAGTCACTTCCACATTTTTGGGTATCTTTTCAGCAACTCCCCACTTCTGATACCAATTTACTGTATCAGTCCATTTTCACATTGCTGATAAAGACATACCTGAGACTGGGCAATTTACAAAAGGAAGATATTTCACTGGACTCACAGTTCCATGTGGCTGGGGAAGCCTCACAATCATGGCAGAAGCCAAGGAGAAGCAATTCACATCTTACATGATGGCAGCAGGTGGGAAAAAAAAAAAGAAAGAAAAAAAAAAAGCTTGTGCAGGAAAATGCCCATTTTTAAAACCATCGGATCTCATGAAACTCATTCACTATCATGAGAACAGTACAGGAAAGATCTGCCCTCATGATTCAATTACCTACCACTGGGTCCTTCCTACAACAGGTGGGAATTCAAGATGAAATGTGGGTGGGAACATAGCCAAACCATATGACATTATAAACCATTTTTCAGCCTAGATGGCATGCAGGGGCTTTAAGGAATCTTTTCCATTCTGACTACCCTCTGGGGTCCTCAAACCATGGCTGGCTGGATCATCATCTCTACACTTCACTCTGCCTTTCTGTTCCTTCAGTGCTCCTATCTTCTGACTCTCTGCCCAAACCTTTAATAACATGTATGCCTTTGGTCTCTCTGCCTGTTTTCTGACTTATATCCTCTTCCTTCTGCCTGAAAAACTTAAATTTTCACTTTTGAAGGATAATTTTGATGGATATAGAATTCTATGTTGGCATCGTTTTTTTTTCATTCAACACTTTAAGTATTTCACTCCATGCTCTTCCTGTTTGAATAATTTCTGACCAAAAGTCCACTGTAATTATTTCACTTGTTCCTCTAAAAGTGAAGTGTTTTCTTTCCTCAGACTAATTTCAAGATTTTCTCTGTTTTTGATTTTCTGCAGATTGAACATGATATGCCTGGATTTGTTGTGTGTTTGTGTGTGTGTGTGCAAATGTGTAAAATACCTATAGGTATCCTTGACATTGTATTTCTTCTTGACTTTGAGATTCTGTGTCTTGCAGCATTTTCATCTGTAATGCACTGCTATTACACTGGGACTCTGTTAGCATGGGGGCAGAGTGTAAGGGAGGGGAGCATTCTATAATCTTCTGATTAAATTTCGGTATCTTAGTGAGCTCTGGACGGTGGGCTATAGTCTTCCCAAGGTTACTATAGGGGCATAGCTAATCTCCCTCCCCCCATCTTCCTATATCCTTCCCTGACTGCAGCATTCTCAATATATTTCCTTGAAGATCTGACCCTTATGTCCTGTTTCCTTCTCCATTAGATGAGACTGACAGGTTAAGGGATCTAAAGTGGAAGGAGCGTACTTTCCTTTATTGAGGATGAAGTCTATTACTGTGGAGAGAAAGCCTTTGTTACGGAGAAACTCTGGGTATATACTGCAATAGTTCCTTCCTACCACCACAGCAATGATGGAATCTTCACCATGAGAACTTGATGGGGTTCCTGAAGGTAAAGCCCATGAAAGTGTGGGGGGATCTGAGGCTGAGTTTCCCTGGAATTTTTCACATCCATTCCAGCCTATACTCAGTGTTCAGCAATTCATCAAAATCATCACTGACATGTTCCTACTAGTATGTGGCTCCCGTAGCTTGGGCACTAGGTATATAGATCTAGGTGGTTTCTCTTTTAATGTACCTGTCTCTGAATTTGCGATGGTGATTTGCCCCATAATCACATTTCTGATGGGCCCAAAAAGTCCAATGGGTCCATCGAAGTCATGGACTCTCAAGGTCCAGATTTTTCTTGGTTTAAAATCAATAGTGATGGCTTCTAAGCTCTTTCAGTGTCAGAACTGAAATCCCAATTCCTAGACCATGCCCTTGGAAATCAGACAAAGAGAGCTGAGCTCACCTATTGTCATTTATCAGCTATGCAACCCTGGGAAAATTACCTAACCTTTTAAAACCCCAGTTGCTGCATTTATAGAATTGTAAGAATTATAAAAAGCCTTAAATAAGACATTGCAGTACACTGGGTACAGCACATGGAAAGCACTCAGTAAAAGTTAGCTGCTGTTATTCCCCAAGGACCATTTTCATTTGTGCTTATGCATTTTCATTTGTGCTTATGCATGATACTCTGCTGAGGCCTTGTCCCATCTTTCTGTATCCTGTCCCCTTGCTCCATGAATGAGGGTTGATACTGAATGAGCAGTTCCAGTGTTGACAAATTTAGAAGCTGTGGGTTCAATAGCAGCACAACCCTACACTTCATTTTAATCACTGGCTTTTATCCAATGGAAGATTCCTGGCTATCAATGTCTTCTCCATGGGGACCAGCTGATCTTGGGCTTATGTGATTAAAATGTGTTTTTAAGAGTGGGAAGAAGAGAAATTAAAATATTGTCTGTCACTTTTTTGGCTGTATCATCTTAGGCATGTTACTTACCCTCCCTGGGCAAGTTTTTTTTAATCCACAGAAGGGGTGGGAGGGAATAATATTCACCTCTTCAAATGGCCATGTGGATCAAAAGAGGGAACATATATAGTATTTAGAACAGTGCTTCCCATAGAGTAAGCACTCAATAAGCATTAAAAATGACTATAATTGAACATATATTTTGGAAATAAAAAAGTGAAAAGGAGCTGGATTACAGTGCTCATGCCTATAATCCCAGCACTTTAGGAGGCCAAGGCAGGCAGATTACTTGAGGTCAGGAGTTAAAGACCAGCCTGGCCAACATGGGGAAACCATGTCTCTGCTAAAAATACAAAAATTAGCTGGGCCTGGTGGCATGCATCTGTAACCCCAGCTACTTGGGAGACTGAGTCACGAAAATTGCTTGAACCCAGGAGGCAGCAGTTGCAGTGAGCCAAGATCATGCCATTGAACCCCAGCCTGGGCAACAGAGTGAGACTCCATCTCAAACCTCCCTCTCTTCACAGCCATAGGCCATTATGTCATTATGTTATTAGATTTATAAGTTATACACTCTCTATTACAAAATTTTATTCAATATAAAGGTAAGAATCAATAACCAAAAAGCCTATCTCCAGGGCTCCGGGGTATAAAGTGACAGAACAATACAGGCAAAATTAGTTCAGGTAATTATCTGCTCCTTGATCTAATGCAACTCTTGTTCTGAAACAAAAGTTCTGTATTGCTTTAGAGTAGATGCCATTAAATATAGGAACATGAGATAGGAAAGGTCATTCTATTTACATGGCTTCCAGTAAGAAAAACTTAATATAAAAAGGAGCAAAAAATGTCAAAAGCCATATGGTCATTAATCATCCTGAACAGGCAACAGACAATTAAGTAATTAATCTCAAATCAAAATCTATAAATAAGATTTCTATTCCATGTATACTCTCTAATAATTGTATTTGAAAGCTATCTTGGGAGGGGTTCTGGCTTCTAGATGTGGGAAATAGTGAAAGACCCTGATTTCCCAGGAGCTCACCAAAAGAACTTGACTACCATGCTGAATGTTTCCTAAAATGCTATGAGCACAATTTCTTCTCCAATAAAAGACGTAATTTATCAGTTGCTAAGATTGACTTCCTCAGTAAAGCTCCTTTCAGGATGGGCTTTGACATTGTACACATTGAATTTTTTTTTAATCAAGGATGTTTACTGAAGGACCTAAAAGTTTGAATATCATTGAGTGATCTAAAGTCTACTCCCAGTGGAATGTTTCAGTTTAAGAGACTTCATATAAACAACAATCACGTTAGAAATATTTAAGTGTAACAAAACTATTTTCTGAAATCTACAAAGTACAATAAATAGAGAAATGTGAATGCTTTAAAAACAGCAGACCAAGTCTCTGACTGCTTCATAACATTTCTTGTCTTATATCTCCAAGATTTTGCTGATTTATATAGACCTGAAATTGAAAGCTGTTATTCTCAGCACAAGTCTATATGGTTTAATGTTTCCATAATCTCATATTGATGGACTTTAGGCAAATGTATCAGTCATATTAGAGACAACCTTGAAACAAAAGTAGAACATAGTAGTGGTCTCTGAAAGGAAATGCAATTAAAATGATAAAAAGTTAATAAAAATTATATTATTACCCATAAAATGGTAAAAGCCTATTCTGATGAGATCTGTGCATAAACCTTATCCTAAATAAGATAAAGTCCAATATTTGAGCTTCCAGCTTTAATTTGTTTCTCTGTAGTCTGAGCTACACACACTATCATTATCAGATAATGTCTATGCAGCTGAATGCTATTAGTACCCTCCATTTTGACTAGACTATTATATTACAAAACATGAGATTGGACAGTTTTACCTCTATTCCTTTTATTGATTCTGACTAGTAAGTAGGCAATCAATGGTGATTACAAGATGCAAGGCATTCCAGAGTAGAAAGAAAATTAAATTTGGCTCATCACTTCTCTTAACTATACAAATATAATATCTCAAGACGAACAGCAGGCAGAATTTAATATAAATAAATATACCATTTAAGGTCTCAAACCAGCAACAAAATTTGTGAGACCACTTCAAAATGATGATTCATTTAAAAGGAGATTGTATTTTCAAAGGAACTGCTTTATTTAAATTGTTAGCAATATAAGCAAATGGTGACACTAATTAGTAGGTGAAAAAACACAAAGCATATCTGTTAAAAGAAAAGGGAGAAACCATGGAAGGCATGAGACCCAGAGCTTCTGGTTTCCATGGAAGAAGGGAAAGGTATACAGAGGAGAATTGGTTTAAGCAGTCATTCTGCAGTTTCTTTAAGGTATAACCAATATTTTGTTGGAATATTTTATCTATAAAAACTCCACTGTGCATTAAGTGTCTTTTACATATTGTTATTCTGGATCTGTACTTGCCTTCATTTGAAAATATACTGTTACAGTAGAAAGGATCTGATCTTGACATGTTTAGTAAGTAGGAAATGAAGGTTGCATATTGTGTCCGTTCATTCTGTTTGCCTTGACTTAAGACAATAAGGGTTAGATGAGACTAACTCTAGAATTTGATCTGTTAAATATCCACATAGTACCAAACTGCTATCCAGAGTTTCTGAATCAAGAGGTCTTTATTATTCTTTCTCTGTATGGGAAAACTGTCCAAAGTACAAAAACCTACCGATATATAGAAAATGCCTGGTAAGTTTCCAGGCTGATTTCACTTGAGACTTTCTAAATGAAAGGGTCAATCTATGGACTAAACCTAGTTGGTCTATTGTAGCCATATGTTAATTTCATTTAATTCTCTTTGTCAACAATTTGCCTTCCTTCCATGGCCTGGCAGTATCCATGCTGGTGAAGTAGACAGAGGCCACCAAGGACCAGCTTACAGACACTGGGAACTGGCCTTCCTTCAATCTGCACACCTCACTGGCCTGAATTTGGTGGGTGTCATCCACGAGTTCATCTGTTTAGTTATCTTCCCTTCTGTGAGAGGCAATGTAATTTAACAAGTGGTAAAGTTCTCAGAATTGTAATTAATTTGGCAATGTATGAGAATCTAATATACTCATATCATAAAGAGCCAATGACTAGCCATCTGAGATGAATTAGCCCCAAAATACCATAAACAGTCCTAGAAAAAGTATACAATAGGTTGAGAAGACACATAGCATAAATCACTTATTTAGCATAAATCACTTATCTGAATTAACCACCGTTTACCAACAGTAATGGATGTTCAGGAATTGAAGTCAGGCTGCTTAGCTCCACAGCCTGCTCACCTGACCTCTGTAACTCAAGACAGTGCAGAGGCCACATCCAGTACTGAGAAGCTATGCAGTACTGAGTGGGTGCAGTGGTGGGCACCTCTGCTGATTTATGCCAGCATTTGAGCTTATTAATTAGAATTGATTTTTATGATGATCATGGCATTATAGTGATCTTTTATTGTACAGGTAGTATACATGAATCATCTCTGTATAAAATCTGCAAGGTAGGGATATTTATGTTTGTTCTACAGATGAGGAAACAGGGACTCTCAGTCAAGTACTTCGTCATACATTCGGTTATTATCAGAACTTGGCTCCACACCCGTCTTTACATAATTCCAAAGACCAAGCTCTCTCCCATTCTATTACGATACCTGCTTTATTCACTGTAATTCAATATATGGATAACACATTAAAAGCTATCCATTCTAGGAAGTACTTGAGGTGGTACAAAGAAAGATAAACTCACTCATTTTTGAAATTGGTTAGTATTGCATCTTACTGCTGTGTTATCTACCAAGGCCAACTAATGAGTCAAATGTCAACTACTCTACATCTCTAGGCTCTCAGCATTCAATATGTGCTCAAAGTGTTGGGCAGACTTAGAAATAACTCACTTTTCTCTTATAGTTTAAAAAGTACATTCCTAAATAATGCATGATTTGAAGACCACAAGGCAAATATTGTTATTAATATTTCCATCTTAAATACAGGAAACCATACAGGAAAACAAGGTGAAGAAACCAAGGTCTAGCTAATTTGTTTGGCTGCTATGTAAAGAATCAGTACTCAAGTCCTATTCTGTTGAGTCAGTCCTTCCAGAGTCCTAAAAATTCTTCTTTGGGTCCAGCTTCTGGCTGCACTGTACCCACTCTTAGCCTCTTTATTCCCATAGAGCTCTCTTTTCTTCTACCTGGAACAAATCCTGCCAGAACTGCAGACTTTCTAGGGATGTGTCTGATACAGACTGCCAATCAGTGGACTGATTAGAACCTGCAGGAAAGGCCATAAGGACTGTTTTTTTCCCCCATACTCATATGGGTGGGAACCTTACATTACTCTTACACCGAGGGACGTTCAGAAGTAAAAATGTCTTGTGATGTCATTATTTCTTTAGCTTTCATAATTAAGTGCTTACAAAACTAGTACAACCAACAACCACAATAATACAGCAAATAAGAAACTAGACATTTTAGAATAGGTTCCAATATTATCATTTATATATTTAATACTTAGTTTCCTCAATTTATCTTCCATATTTTGCCTCAGTGAAGAATTCTTGAACCAGTCTTTGCCATCTTTACAAATAAGAACAAATCCCAGAAACCACAGAACAGTGTTTCTAAAAAAAAAATAAATTCAGTTTTCAGGGCCATTAACATATTCCCATGAGATTACAGAGCAGAGCAACTCTGCTCAGGAAATACATTTCCTTCCTCCAAGAGAGGAGCCATTGCATTTTTTTTTCCTAGCCGTCTCTCAGAGGATCATCGCTATTTCCAACAGAATTCACAGTAAATGCAGAAACTCGGCACTATGACTTCAGTGAAGGAATCACTTGGGACTCTAAAAAGAATATTTTTAAGTTAAAAAAAAAATCGCCAAAAGTTTTTGCAAACTGTCATGGCATAGCAATCTTTTTGGAAGTGAGAAAAGGGAAGATAAGATATTATAGGGATCAGCATCCCAACTGCCCACAGAACAGCGCAGCACACTGATACCTCCATCTCTAAGCATTTTTCCAATTGCTCCTCTTTTCAGAGCAGAACCCTTTCCATAAATTCTCATTTGAAAATAAGTGAAAAAACTTTGAAGTGTATTAAACACATTGTAAATTCTGCAGTATAAATAAGTTGCTCTCGACAGACAGGATTAAGAGCTTGAGGGGGCAGCAAAGGAATAGTCTCATTCTAGCTTTTGCACTTGATCTTAGCCAAAAGGCTGAGAAGCGATCATTCCAGTTTTTGTATTGCTTGCTATCTTTTATTTTTAGAGAAGGCATACTTGATGAGAAAATGACATCAACTGTATACAGATGTGGCCGAGAAGGCCAGTGCTGGATCAACCGAGGGACACGTACATATTGAGGAGAGATTGATTGTCCTTCCATCAGTTATTAAGTGGGTCTGCCATCCGAAGAGCCCTTCTTCATTTATGACATTTCCACTTTCCTAGACTTGCAGCCAGCCCTTTGCTCAATATGAGCAGTTCCAATCAGTCCAGTAACTTGCTAGGTTAGGCATGCAGCTATACATCTTTGAAAGGCAGCTAGCATGAAGCCAGTCCAAGGCTATGTTTTATGCATCCTCAAGTGATCTTTACTGGTTTCCTGCTTGTGAGGAGATTCTTGCTTCACTGAGAAGTTAGTCTGATGACATTAACCATGATTAGTTCAATAGAGAAGTGCTGTGGGGAGCAATGCTGCCAGCACTGGAAGTCTGACCACAGCACATGGCTTGTCTTGCCATTTATGTTCACTTACCTGGTTCACACATGACACCAACTGAGACGCCCCACTGGCTGATGGGGATGGTTTTGGTAACTCAGGCCTTTTTCACAGCCTCATCAGAATTAGGAAACACTATTATTGTATAAATCTGAATCCATATCAGTTGCATATTCAACTTCCCTGAACCTCATTTTTTTTTTTTTTTGACAGTCTCTCTCTGTCACCAGGCTGGAGTACAGTGGCACAATCTCGGCTCACTGCAACCTCCACCTCCGGGTTTAAGCAATTCTCCTGCCTCAGCCTCCCGAGTAGCTGGGATTATAGGTGTGCACCACCACACCCAGCTAATTTTTGTATTTTTAGTAGAGATGGGGTTTCACCATGTTGGCCAGGATGGTCTCGATCTCTTGACCTCATGGATCCACCCACCTTGGCCTCCCAAAGTGCTGTGATTACAGGGGTGAGACACCATGCCCAGCCTCATTTTCCTTATTTATAAAATTGGAATAATAACGGGACCTGCACAATGAATTTATTGTAAGGTTATTGTAAACTATCTCACCCATAGGGTGGCAGGCAGTAGTCACACAGTCAATATTAATTATTATCATCGCAGTTGGTTTTCAGCTACTTGGAAATGTGCTGACTTCAAGTTTCTGGAATAAACTTTAACATGGAAATGATGCCATATTTTAATAGGAGTGAGCATTTGACTTTTCTGTAAACATGCAAGTAGCTTACCATAACCTAGATTGGAATCTTTGCTGATATGTTGAATCAAAAACTATTATATAAATGCACTTTATAGTTCACAAAATAACAATTGAGTCTGACCTCATGGATGTAAAATGTCCTGGCATATAACAAGCAAACACTGAATAGTGTATGAATACCAAGAAAGAGCAGGAAAGTAGGTGAGTAGATGAATTACCTAAGTTCAAATATTACTGGCACAAGAGAAAATGCTATTTTTGTCTTAGAGGTATTGTTTCAACTTTGCCTTTAGAAAAGAATCCTTGTGATTCAGATTTCATCTAGGAAAAAAAAATTAAATGTTTTAAAATCGATGCAAGAATAATAGATGTGGATTACGTGATACTTATGTAGTACTTGAATAAGAACAAAAGCAGCATAGATGATTTATTATCTAGAAGTCATACAAATAGGTATTCTGAATAAACTACTA